>JANAVB010027259.1:0-69804 GCA_029216955.1 Iris pallida | reverse complement strand
GACCAATTAATTATAGTTATATTCCTATATTATTCAAGTATTTTCAACAAAGGAAATATAGTCTTCTCAAATATTCTTTATCTTTAATAATAGAAAGACAGCATCCTACCTAAAACTTATTTTTATAAATTTTTATGAAATGTAGTTTTATGAAATGAGTTATTTGGACTGATATACTTATATTCCTAGTTATGTTCCTCTAGATATATATTTGACAAAAAATATACTTTTGGCTTAAATGAGTTATTAATATTTTTGAATATTTATTTAATATTTTTATGAAATGTATTTTTATCAACAAATTTATATTTTGCAAACTTAGAATTTAGCCCAAAATGATTTTTGATATTGTTCAAAGTATATTTTTCTAAAAGTATGATACTAATAAATCTAGTTTTAAAATATTATGGATAATTTTTAAGCATAATATATGTATGTATTCCATAAGGTTCTTCCAGAATATCCTATATAATCGTGCACTTCTGTTTTCTTGCGGCTTCAGACTTTGACACATTGACCATGGTTATTGGACACATCGGAACTTGTTGGACCATTGCACCACACCAGGTGTCACACCATACAAGATACCTTGCCTTATTTACTGTTTATAATTAGTTGCATGTTCTTTATTTGATTACTGCATATTTATTTTCTATTTATTTTCAGTTGGATCCATGACTTGTTGTTTATAGTTACTTTATTTTGCTTTCAATTATTTTTTTTGTATTTTAATATACATGTGGACCTAGTCTTAGCGGACTACCTTTTGACAGTGACCCTTGGAAGGGAGAAGACAGTTAGATGTATGGGCTACACAAATCCAAAAGTCATAGAAATTGCGTATTATGGTAGTCGTGTCGCGACGGTCACTAGCCTCGAGCTATGTGGACTGATGGGTCACGTGTGCCGCTAGCCTCGAGTTATGCCGGTCGATAGTATTGGTACTTGACGTGTGTGTCATGAATTAGTCTTGGGGGAGTCAGCCTTCACTTGTCCATACATCGAGATGTCTTCTAAATTGCATACTAGATTGGTTAGGTGACCATAGTCAATGTCATGTCACACCTCGTTTTAGTCATAGCATGGAGTAATTTCACATCGCAGAATAGTATGCTACCTCATGTCTTTGTTTGGTTGTAGGGGTAATCCACTGTTTCGATGATAGAATTTTGGATCGTGTTATAGTTAGGACACTTTACTTTACTTTGTGACTTTATGGCATATTTTATATTCAATTTATATGGCTTATTTTTCATGTATCTTGTTACGTCACTCTGACGACCTGGTGAACCCTCCAGGTGTGTGTGTTTGTGACTTTCTGCAGGTGCACTAGCGAAGGCTATTATTTGCTCTTTTCCTTCATGATGATTGCTCTTGGATCATCATTTGCATCGCTCAACAAATTCTTTTATTGTTCATGTACTCTTCTCTTTTAATAGCTGGTAGTGGATTTGTCTCCGTCCAACGTCTTGTACAAACTAACAATTCATAGTTGATTATAAATTCTTCCTTCTTATTTTTGTGGATGAGAATTTGTGTGTCAAGGTTTACTGCATTTTATAGCTTATTTATACATACGAGGGTTCCATATATTGGAGTATACTTCGTATTTATGCATCTAGCATGTCTACTTACTTAGTCCTATATATTTTGGGACTATGGCATTACATATTTTGTGGTGGCCCATGCAGGTCGAGTTTATCATTTCGGTTATGTTACTCTACCGATGTGAGACTGCATATAGGATTAGAGTCTAGGATCTCATCCATATATTTGATCTCCTCCCTTGACTTCAAATTTTGAAATCTCGTTTTTTGTATCTTTCTTAAACTCTTCGTACCGTAAATTCGTGTCTTCCCTTCGTGCTATATAGAGGTTAGGAAGGAGACTCACACTAGATATACATGTTCTATTATCCCATCACACTACTAGTTTAACTGTTGTAAGTTGGGTAAAGCCTTACCACCTAGTATCCCTTTGTTATTATGACCCATTAAGGTAGTATAATTAAATGTCACTCACTACTAAAATCTGCTCCTTTAGCGACGTAAATTTAGCGACATTCGTATAACGTCGCTAAATTTTGCACATTAGCAACGTTTAAGTGAAATGTCGCTAATAGTCGCTACTAGCGATAAAAATAGTGACGTGACAATGACGTATATTAGTTACATGAGCTAGTCGTCGCGAAACGTCGCTATAACATCGCTAATAGCGACTAATACAGCGACGTTAAAATGAACGTCGCTAGATACTAATTAAATCCCCCCCCAAACGATTCATTTCCCTCTATTTTACTCTTTCACTCTCTCTCCTTCCCCCCTCCGGCGCTCTCACTCTCTCCGGCGCTCTCACTTTCTCCAGTGACTCTTCTCCCTCTCCGGTACGTGACTCCCTCCTCTCTCTATTTTGGTTGTTGGTGGTTGAGGGGGGTGCTGGTGGCTCAGAGGGAGGGACAGGGGGTACGGGTGGTTGGGGGTTGAGGAATGGTCCGATGGGGGTGAGGGGCAAGGGGGATATATGTGGTTGGGTGGTGAGTGTGCGGTGGCTCGGGGGGTGGGGCAGGAGGGTGAGGGCGGCTGGAGGTAAGGAGGGGGGCTGGCGGGAGGGAAGGGTTAGGGTTCGGGTTAGGGGTGGGTGTGTATGGGGGGTGAGGGACGAGGGGGAGAGGGCGGCTGGAGGTGAGAAGGGGGTTGGAGGGAGTGGAGGGTTAGGTTAGGGTTCGGGTTAGGGTTAGGGGTGGTTGGTGGGGGAGGGAAGCAGGGGGATGAGGAGGGGCTGGGGAGGGGAGGGGGGGCTGGTGGGGGAGTGGTTAGGGATAGGGTTAGGGTTAGGGGTGGTGTAGGGGGGAGGGGTATGGGGGGCTTGGTCAGGGGCACCGATAGTGCCGATAAATCTGATAATTTAGTAATAATTATTTGTTTTTCGACACCGAAAAATTTGATACTCCGATTTGAAAGCACCGATAGTGCCGATATTTGTAAGAAGTAGTTTTGTTGGTTGGTTAATTGGTAACATTTTATTCATGAAATGGGTTGGATTGGTATTATTCTAGATACGGCAATCCAACCCATTTCCTTCGGCAATGATGATACGACAACCTATCACTATATCTTTTAGTAGTAGACGATGTCTTAGTATTACATTATGTGGGTTCATCTTGATTCTGTTATATCCTTTAGATACTAGATTCAATAAGAACATATACTACACCATATATACAGAACATAGATGATTCACACTAATGTATGGTAGAATGAATTTTAGGTTGTGTTGTGAGTCATCCGTTCTCACACTTAAAACAGATATGAATTAGTACTGTGTGTCAATCTTTATTTTTGTATTTTTGGCGAACCTAGGGATTAGATTCTGTATTTGTATTTTGGATTCTTTATTTTGGCTCCAACTCCAGCTCTATTTGCATTAATCTACGGTACGACATGGTGATCAGGACATAGTTCCTGTAGCCATTCGACTGGCGAGGCAGAAACTATGTAGCCGTAGATAAAGTTGACTATCCTCTGACCCTCATCCCTCGGCAATGATGATATGACAACCTATCACTATATCTTATATAGTAGTAGATGATGTCTTAGTATTACATTATGTGAGTTCATCTTGATTCTGTTACATAAAGAACAGATGGCAACTCTAGAGGTGGGTGAATAGAGTTTATAGCGATAATAGCCAATTAAAAAATTAAACTCTTTCACAAGTAAAACTAATCAGAGCAAATACGAAAATAAATAAGGAACAAGAAAGCATACTCAAACACAGCCTATTTTTAACCTAGTTTTCCTCGTGGAGGACTAGTCCAGGCCTGAGAACTCTAGCTCAGGATTAAATCCACTATTTGTGAAATAGTAGTTACACCCCGTGCCTTTTCTTCAGAAGAGCACGTCAACTTCTTACAAAGATCGCAGTAGCGATACTTGGAATTTTCCAAGCGACTTCTTGAACTCTTGCACAAACTCCCAACTGAAAAATGTTGAGCACTTGAGGATTAGGGAGCTTGTGGCTAGTAGATGAAGAAGGGTATGGCTTGTATTGAGCTTTAGAGAGAAGAGAAGAGAAGATTGGATGAATGAAAATGAGAAAATTTATGGCCTATTTATAGGATACCAGTAGGCAGAATTCGCCCAGAATTCTGGTAGGAATTTTCAAAATTTTGGCCGTTGGACAAATTGCAACCAGCCAACCCTAAAAATTTGGATGCTGATTTTTAGGGGACAGAGTTCGGCCCGAACACTGTGTGGAGGCAGAGTTCGGCCCGAACTCTGTCTCCAGAGCACAGAATGGGTCTTTGGTCCAATGGGCTTATTTGGATGTATGTGGAGATTTTGGATTTAGGGTAGTGTATAGGTTAAGTCTCAGATGCTCAGCACAACTCAGCTTACATAAGTCTAGACTCAATAAAATTATAAAATACAGACTCAAAAATGACTTGTATTTGCAAAACTGAGCTGTCGTCTGACTTGAGCTGGATGTAGTCTTCATGTGTCATATTGAATTATCACAACTATTACTTAGTCAATTCTATCAATATTTGGTTGACTGTGACTTTGTGTCAACAATCTCCCCTATATTGATAATTGACAAAATAATAATTGTATATTCAATATTCATACCTGGACACATTGAAGGAGAAAAAGCATAGCTCCCCCATAATCAGTGCCTAGATTAAAAAATAGCTCCCCCTTAATCATTGCGTTGAATCCTGTTGGCCTGATAAGAACATTCTTCCAAAAGCACAGATAGAGAGAAAGAAAAAATAATATGGAATATACAAATATCTCCCCTTTTTGGCATTTAGCAATTAACGATAAACAATTAAGAGCTGGCAAACACACCAAAAGATAAGAGAAGAAACTGCATATAAACTGATATAACGACTAAATGTCTTAAGAGTCATAACTCAATAATAAGTCTAATACAATCAAAGTGCATAACAATAACTAAAATCCAAAGTGCATAAAGAAACATAATCTATGATCCTCAGTAGCAGCAGCAAATAGCAGTCCATATCCATCATCGAGCTCGTGAAGGCCCACAGTCATCTGATGGATCAGTAAAGGAACGACGAGGGTCCACGAAGGCTACATCTGGATCCAAGTAACGAATAACCCAAGGATCATCGATACGATAGCCCACACGACCGAGATCTCGCTCCATAGGGATAGGCATGGAAGGATGACGAGACATGGAATACCGAATATCATGCAGCGAGTTGCTGATAGAACTCATCTGCAGGGTAGTCCGGTAATCCAGCTGAGTCCAGCGATCATCCTCTAAGGTGAAACGATCGCGGAGCATAGTCTGAAGAGACTCGAGAGTGGCAGGAGGTGGATCCTGTCCCAAAGGAGGGGCATCTGGCTCATCATCAGAATGCTCAGACACGACTGGTGAGCCAACGGCTGCCTGAAGCCTCCGTGTCTTTGAAAAAAGGCAGGGGCAGGTAAGAACGGACACTCATCAAGTGGTAAGCAAAATGCACAAAATACCATAGAAAGATATAAAGCATAAACCAAGGATCTTGGTTTTTTCCTAGAATTAATCATCCAATCCATCATTGTACGTAGAAGATTAAATGGTACATAAAAGTGGAGGTGATATAAGGCCGAGATTTCAAAGTAGGTGACTTCATCGGTGGAACCCGCTTTGGGTAGAATGGTGTTAAAGATAATCCGATGAAGTTCATAGAAATAGGGATTGAGATATTTGGCCAAAAGCTTACGAGGACGTGTGTTCGGGGTACACAAGTCGTCCTTGAAGCTTTCAAGTGAAGACCCATCGGGAAATTGAAATGATCGAGCTTCAACAAACTTTTCCCATGAGTTTGGCTCTTGGAGTTCAAGGTATTCGGCCAAATCAAAATCGTCAAAAGAGATATCAATTCCCTCAACCCGTGAATAAATATGTGTATCATCATAGGTTAGGTTGCAGTAGAACATTTGAATAGCACTACGATAAATGACCGAGTTTGTGGTGACAAGTTCGTCAAGGCAAAGGTCATGAAAAAGTGCATCATATTGAGAGAAAATAGTAAAATTGATAGGGTGTCCCGTAAACACTGGACGTGTCCAAAAATTACTAAACCAATTATTAGATGCATCCAGTGATATAAATATTCGGTCGTCAAAAGTGTTTGGGTCACGTGGACGTGGAGGATTGAACAACGGATGGATAGATGGTTGTTGTTCAACGGGCGGTTCAACGCGAGGAGGAGCATTTGAAGATGATGCTCCCTCTGTTCGAAGTCTCTTCCCACGATTGAACAAACATGGTGCCATGAAAGAATAAAGATAATGGAGGAATTTGAAATAAGAAAAGTGTTGAGATATACCTCAAAGAGATGATAAACAAAGAAGGAGAATGATGAAATAGGCCTTCTCCTTGAGTTTGGGGAAGAGATGAGCTCTAGAAAGGAAGAATTAGGTTTAGGGTTTTGAGAAAAAGTGTTTGGAGAAGTAGAAAAGGTGGCAATGGAAGAGAAGAGGGAAGAGAACCCGAATATATGTGAAGGGTTCCAATTGGTCGGAGCAAATAATGGCCATTGGATCTAAATGAGATCAGCGGCTGAGACTGTTCCCGGTTCTGGAACAGTCAGGCCGAATTCGGCCCGAACTCTGGTAAGGGTAGAGTTCGGCCTGAATTCCGGATTCTGTTGACAGAACAGGAATCAGGCTGAGAAAAAGAAAGAAATGGTTAAGTGAGAGAGACCAAAGAAAAAGTGAGCTGTATAAGAGAAAAATCTAAGTTGAAAACGTCAAGAAAATTGATTTCGAAACAAAGTGAAGTTTAAAATTCTGTATTTCAGCATATGATAAATTAAAATGAACCATATAATAAACAAGAAATTATGTCATAATTTAATATTTTGAAGCTGCCATGGGTTAGCTACAGGGGCCGGATCCCAGCTAGCGGTAGTCCTGAGGACTAGTGCACCGTGTCGCTTAGGCTTTTACGCCTTGTTGTCAGAAGGACCCTTTCGGCTTGTACCTATAGCAATTTTATCATAAAAGAATCAAAATATACTCGATATTTATGCATGTTTATTTTAATTAATAACAGCTTCGTCCAAAATTCCAAGTTCACGACAGAGAAAGTTGAAACGCTCTTCGGATAATGGTTTTGTAAAGAAATCTGCTAGCTGATGATCAGTGTCAATAAATTCTAAGTTAATAGTGCCATTTTGCTGATGATCACACAAAAAGTGGTAACGTATTTCAATGTGCTTCATGCGTGAGTGACAAATACGGTTGTAAGTGAGATTTATAGCATTAGTGTTGTCACAAAAGATTGGAATGTGCATAAAAGATAAATTGTAGTCCTTAAGGGTTTGCTTCATCCATAGAATTTGTGCGTAACAACGTCCAGCTGCTATGTATTCAGCTTCTGTTGTGGATAGTGCGACAGAATTCGGCTTCTTGCTAAACCAAGAGACTAATGCCTTTCCTAATAAGTGACACGTACCGCTCGTACTTTTACGGTCGACCTTGCATCCGGCAAAATCAGCATCAGAGTAACCAATGAAGTCAAATGATGTTGACTTGGGATACCATAGGCACACTGTAACCGTACCCTTAAGGTATCGAAAGATACGCTTAACAGCAGTCATGTGTGATTCCTTAGGATTTGCTTGATATCTAGCACACAGGCAAACACTAAACATAATATCAGGGCGACTAGCAGTTAAATAGAGTAGACTGCCTATCATACCTCGATAATTACATTGGCCCACGGGTTTGTCGCTTTCATATGGTTCTAGTTTAGTTGTAGTAGCCATTGGAGTGCTGATTGGTTTGACGTTGTCAAGGTCAAATTTCTTCAGCATGTCCTTTGTATACTTCGATTGACAGATGAAAGTTCCATTTGACATTTGTTTGACTTGTAGTCCAAGAAAGTAGTTGAGCTCTCCCATCATGCTCATCTCAAACTCGGTCTGCATACACTTGGCAAAATCTTAGCAGAGGGTTTCATCAGTAGAACCAAATATAATATCATCTACGTATATTTAGAGAATAGTGTCTTTAAAAGATTTTATGAAAAGTGTGGTGTCAATTTTCCTTTTAGAAAAACATTTCTCAAGCAAGAAATTGCTTAGCCGTTCATTCTAAGCTCTAGGGGCTTGTTTGAGGCCATATAGCGCTTTCTTCAGCTTGAAAACATGGTCGGAAAATTTGTGATTTTCAAAGCCAGGAGGTTGTTTCACATAAACTTCCTCCTTAATAAATCCATTCAAGAAAGCACTTTTAACATCTATTTGAAATAATTTAAAATTTTGAAAATTTGCAAATGCACAAAGCATCCGAATGGATTCCAATCTAGCAACAGGAGCATACGTCTCATCATAGTCGATATCTTCCTCTTGGTTGTATCCTTGGACTACTAGACGTGCTTTGTTGCGTGTGACTGAAAGATCTTCATTTACTTTGTTTCTAAAAACCCATTTAGTACCAATGATCGAGTGATTGGCCGGTCTAGGAACGAGTTCCCATACTTGGCTCCTCTCGAATTGGTTGAGTTCCTCTTGCATAGCAGAAATCCAAAATTCATCATTAAAAGCTTCTAAAATATTTTTCGGCTCAATTTGTTAAATGAAGGCAGTGCTAGCAATAGAGTCTCTTAATGATGATCTAGTAGTTACTCCACGTGAAACCTCACCTATTACCAAATTTTCTGGATGTGACGGCTTGAAAGAGAATTTCTTTGGCAAGCCCTCCAGAGAATTGGTTTCGGTTGTGGTATTCATTGGAGTAGAAGTTGATGGCTCAACATCATCATCAAGAGTAGCTGCTGTACTGTTATCTTCATCAAAAGTCACATTTGTAGACTCTTCCACAATTAATGAGCGTTTGTTAAAAACTCTATATCCCTTGCGCTTGGCAGCATAGCCAAGGAAAATACCATCGTCAGCTTTGGCATCAAATTTGCCTAAGTTGTCTTTGGTGTTAAGGATAAAACATCTACAACCAAAAACTCTAAAATAAAAAATATTTAGGGTTCTTCCAAACCAAAGCTCATAGGGTGTTTTCTTCGTAATAGGACGAATAAGCACCCTATTTAAAATGTGGCATGCTGTACTGACAGCTTCAGCCCAAAAGTGTTTCGGAAGTGAAAACATAATCAACATGACTCTAGCCATATCGCCAAGAGTCCTATTCTTCCGCTCCACAACACCATTTTGTTGAGGAGTTCTTGGACAAGAAAATTCATGATCAAAACCATTAGAATCACAAAACTTTTCAAAATCTGTATTTTTGAATTCGCCTCCATGATCATTTCAGATTCGAGTAATCATATAGCCTTTTTCGTTTTGAACTTTCTTTGCAAAAATCTTGAAAACCAAAATAGTATCGCTTTTATTTGTAAGAAAAAAACCCAAGTAAATCTAGAAAAATCATCAATAATAATAAAAGTATAGAGTTTTCCACCAAGACTGGCAACTCTACTAGGGCCAAATAAATCCATATGAAGAAGTTGCAAAGGTCTAGTAGTACTTAAAGAGTTTATGAAATGAAATGAGGACTTAGTTGCCTTATTCAATTCACATTCGGCACATACCATGTCTTTTTTGAATGTGATGTCGGGCAAGCCTCTAACTAGCTTCTTAGTCGATAGCCTGGATATAGTATCCATGTTGGCATGACCAAGACGCTGGTGCCATAATAATCTTTCATCCTTATGAGCATATAGGCATCTACCTGCATTGTTAGTATCTATAGACAAATAAAAAATATAAATATTTTCCTCTCTTACCCCTTCAAAAGCAATGTCTCCCGTTGACCTATCATAAATAAGGCATTTATTTTGTCCAAAGTTAATGTCATATCCATGGTCAGCAAAATGATTAATGCTGAGCAGGCTATGCTTTAACTCGGTCACTAGGCAGACATCTTTTATTACGGGAGAGGAAGGATAACCAATAATACCATTACCTATAATATACCCTTTTAGGTTGTTACCGAAGGATACATATCCTTCTCTCTTCATCGATAGTGATGCAAAAAGATTTACGTCTTCCGTCATATGCCGCGAGCATCCACTATCGAGAATCCACTTACTCTTAGTTGAGGAGAGAAGGTCCACCTACATCAAGAGTAGATATGACCTTTGGTACCTAAGTTCTTGAGGGTCCTGAAAAGTTACTTTTCGGAAACTATGCATATATCTTTCTATCTACTAATCTTCTAATTCTACATTGTGGTGAAATGTGTCCATGTAAACCACAATAAGTACATATAGCATTCCTATTTATGTTAGGAGCATGCATATGATGTCTATGAGTAGAGTGATGTGGAGTAGCATGATGATATATAAATTTAGCATGGTGATGATGTCTATATGTAGAGTGATGTGGAGCAGTATAGTGATAATGTCTATATGGAGTAGCATGGTGATGATGTCTATATGGAGTAGCATGGTGATGATGTCTATATGGAATAACATGGTGATGATGTCTAGAGTGATGGTGATTTTGTGCAACATAGTGATGATTGTATCTATATGTAGCATGATGATTCTGTGACATATGAGAATTATTTCTACGTGCATGTGGTTTGTGTGCATTATGAAAGTGTGTGTACATGTAAGCATGATTATGAGTAGTATGTGGATGACGTAGTTGACTAGTATGAGTAGTGTCATGCTTTGTGTGTGTCTCATGTGATTGGGTTTGAGGTTGAGCAACCTGTTTTCCCAATTTAGTCTCTAATTTCTTAGAGACAACTTGCAGTTCAGCAACCTTAGCATTCAAACCATGTATCTTAGTAACAGAAATCTTGTGTCTGCTCTTTTCTTCTGTAAGCTCCGTGTTGAGTGCTGTGATTTCTTGTGTTTGTTGATCAATGCGTCCTTCGGCATTATGTAAGCTTATTTTAAGCTTAGATACCTCATTTGTGACATCCGTGGGTGAAGTGTCTCTAATGTTATCAAGCAATAAAGAAAGTCTTTGTATTTCGACTTCATGACTTTTGATCTTTTCATTGGCATGTTTGTATTTACCAATGACCTTTTTATGATCATCAAGTAAATCGGTAAAAGCATCGCCAAGTTCATCAAAAGTGAAGTCATCAAGAGTTTTGTTTGATACCTTGTCGGACGTTGCCATTAGGCATACGTTTGCAGCGTCTTGTGGAGAGTCCTTTTCTTCTTCGGAGTCATTAGCTTTGCTTTCATGCCAAATGCTTATACTGGCATATTTCTTTGAGGAAGCCTTCTTATTTGGTTTCTCATAGCGGTTGTTCTTCTTTAAGAATGGACAGTCTTTTTGGACATGTCCCATCTTCTTGCAACCGTAGCAGGTTGGCTCTTCTTCATCGTCTTCTTGTGGTTCCTTCTTTCTTCGGTTGAAGCGAAGAAATTTCTTGAAGTTGCGGACAAGGAGAGCTTGATCATCACCTTCTGAGTTGTCGTCATCTATCTCTTCGGAGTCAGCCCTCCGTCGGTGAGCTTTGAGTGCGATCTCCTTATCCTTAGGAGCAGGCTCTTCGAAGTCCTTGAGGTCAAGCTCATGAGTCATCAGCTTTCCCATCAAGGTCTCCATGGACATGGTTGTGAGATTATTTCCTTCTATGATGGCTGTCACCTTAGGGTTCCAAATCTTTGGTAGCCCCCTAAGTAGCTTGCGAATCTTCTCATGATTTGAATATTGTTTGCCGAGCGAAGATAGGGGATTGATGATGTCGAGGAATCTTGTGAACATTTGCGTGATCGTCTCGTTTGGCTCCATCTTGAAAGCCTCATATTCTTGCGTGAGACGGCTTATCTTTGATTCCTTGACTTGGGTGGTTCTTTCATGCGTCACTTCTAGAAGTCTCCATACTTCATGAGAAGTGGTGCATGTTGAGACCCTGTTGAACTCATTCCTGTCTATAGCACAGAACAAAGTATTAATAGCTCTCGCGTCGAGGCTTGCCTATTTTTTCTCCTCGTCAGAATATTTGTCATGTGATTTCTCAACGAGATCACCATTGACAACTATCCTGGCGGGCTTTTTGTAACCATCGGTGACGATGGTCCACAGGTCGAAGTCTAGCGACTTGAGATAAAAGCTCATCCTTATTTTCCAATAGGTGTAGTTAGTTCCATCAAATAGGGGAGGCCTATGAGTGGACTGCCCTTCACCATGATTAGAAATCAAGGATTGTGTGGTTGCCATGGATCAGCTCTAGGATGTTAGTTCTTGTAGAGAGAACAGAGCTCTGATACCAATTGAAGAACAGATAGAAACTCTAGAGGAGGGTGAATAGAGTTTATAGCAATAATAGCCAATTAAAAAATTAAACTCTTTCACAAGTAAAACTAATCAGAGTAAATGCGGAAATAAATAAGGAGCAAGAAAGCATACGCAAACACAGCCGATTTTTAACCTGGTTGCCCTCGTGGAGGACTAGTCCAGGCCTAAGAACTCTAGCTCATGATTAAATCCACTATTTATGAAATAGTAGTTACACCCCGTACCTTTTCTTCAGAAAAGCACGTCAACTTCTTACAAAGATCGCAGTAGAGATGCTTGAAATTGTCCAAGCGACTTCTTGAACTCTTGCACAAACTCCTAACTAAAAACTGCTAAGCACTTGAGGCTTAGGGAGCTTGTGGCTAGTAGATGAAGAAGGGTATGGCTTGTATTGAGCTTTAGAGAGAAGAGAAGAGAATATTGGATGAATGAAAATGAGAGAATTCATTTACCCATTTATAGGATACCAGTAGGCAGAATTCGACCAAAATTCTGGTAGGAATTTCCAAAAATTTGGCCGTTGGACAACTTGCAACCAACCAACCCTAAACATTAGGGTGCTTTAGGAGACAGAGTTCGGCCCGAACTCTATGTGGAGGCAGAGTTCGGCCCAAACTCTGTCTCCAGAGCACAGAATGGGTCTTTGGTCCAATGGGCTTATTTGGATGTATATGGAGCTTTTAGATTTTGGGTAGGGTATAGGTTAAGTCTCAGATGCTCAGCACAACTCAGCTTACATAAGTCTAGACTCAATAAAATTATAATATAAAGACTCAAAAATGACTTGCATTTGTAAAACTGAGTTGTCGTCTGACTTGAGCTGGATGTAGTCTTCATGTGTCGTATTGAATTATCACAAGTATTATTTAGTCAATTCTATCAATATTTGGTTGACTGTGACTTTGTGTCAATATTACATTCTTCATATACTAGATACGATAAGAACATATACTACACCATTTGTACAGAACATAGATGATTCATACTAATGTATGCTAGAATAAAGTTTAGGTTGTGTTCTGAGCTATCCGTCCCCACACTTGGCAATTAAGCATGTAAAATATATCGTCGAAGAATATTACTATATATTAGTCATATGATATATTATACATTTATAGTATTGTACCAGTATTAGAAAGATGGACCTTATATGATATATTATACCTTTATAGTATTATATTAGTTTGGTATTTTCCGATCCGATAACGATAGATACCCAATACTGACCGATACCGACGTTGGGGATCTATTTTCTGATTAATTCGACAAAAAAAATTAAACTAAAAAGACAAATAAGAAGGGTGTAAAGCGTACTAAGGTTGTAAAATTATGTAAAAGTTCATCCTCGGGGATCTTTTGGCCTTGATTTTTAGTTCAGCTTCTATAAGAAATTTGAATTAATCTACGGTACGACATAGTGATCAGGACATAGTCCCTGCAGCCATTCAACTGGCGAGACAGTAACTATGTAGCCATTGATAAAGTTGACTGTCCTTCGACTCCCATCCCTCGGCAATGATGATACGACAACCTATCACTATATCTTTTAGTAGTAGATGATGTCTTAGCATTACATTATGTGGATTCATCTTGATTCAGTTATATCCTTCAGATACTAGATTCGATAAGAACATATACTACACCATATGAACAGAACATAGATGATTCATACTAATATATGCTAGAATAAATTTTGGGTTGTGTTCTGAGCCATCCGTTCTCACACTTGGCAAAAAATTGAATATAACATTTTTATCTGCTTTCAAAAATGTACTCGAACGAGATAATGGTTCCTTTAGTTAGCTTGCTTATATTACAATTATATTCTTTGTGAATATCGATCTTACCAGATGGCACCCATGACCCGAGCAGCGACACGTCGTTTGAGGGAAATACTGAATACTGAGGTGGCTCCTCCTACTGTTAAGGAGGAAGTGGCACCGGTAGCTAGTGAGACCGGGAGTTCCATTCATCCAGCACCTGTAGTGGACTGCATCTCTCCTGGCGTCGTTGATCCCACTTTTTTGAAGTGGTTTCGTGATCGTATCACTGAGCGTTTGCATGAGCTACGTGGTCGTCATTATTGTAGTGTAGTTTTATGGATATATTTTGTATTGGACTATTAGTACTTATTACCAGCTGTACTTGCTTTATGGAAATATTTTATATTGGACTATCTACTAGTTTGTTTCTTTTTTGGAATCACAAAACATATATGAATTAGTACTGTGTCAATCTCTGGATTGTATCTCCAGCTCCAACTCCAGCTCCATTTGCATTCTGGATTCTGTATTTTTTTTATTTTTTTAATTTAGCGACGTTTTTAGCGTCGCTATTACGTAGCGACGTTTATGAATGTCACTCGCTAATAATGTCAATAAATTGCTGACGTGGCAAAGAATCATTCCTCACCACATCATCGCAAAAACGTCGCTAAAATGTCGCTAAACGGCGACCACAAACGAACGTCACAAATAACATTGCTACTTAGCGACGTTTGTAACGTCGCTAATTAACATCGCCATAGTGACGTTTTGCGACGTTTTAGTGATTAGCGACACGCTTTTTTCTGTCATTTCCAAAATGACTCTAGAAACGTTGCTAACTTAAATTAGCGACGTTTTGGTCGGCATTAGCGATGTTTACAAACGTCGCTAATCTGACAGATTCTGGTAGTGACTAATAGGATATTCTAGAGATCTCTGACTAATCTAGTCGACCAAAGCCTTAGACAAGAAGACAGTAGGACGACTGTATAGTACAAACACCGGACAAGACTTAGGTTCTTAAGGAACTTCAACTATTTAGATTTTCTTACATTATTATCTCGCATACTTATATTTTTGACTAGCTTGGCTAATGCCGCTATTATAGCCATGTTTGCAAGCTTTTTTTTTATTAAGCTTGATCAAGGACAATATTTTATTGGAGCCTCCACTAACATATTGTCTAATCAGAATTGGTGCATGATGGTCTGATCAACCTAAGTGCACTTGGTTCGCTCTTCTTAATCTACGTGGCTTGAGATATAGTTAGACTTGCCCTCTAGGATCTCATCCGCAATTGTCTTGACAATCTTTTTTGAATTATTCAGTCTCCTTTGAACCATGTATTCGTATTCGATCGTAGCTTCCTAGAACTCCTTATTGTTTCGTCTTTCGCCTATGTTAGAAAGACAAACACTACTACTTGATAGATAGACACGGATTCTACTCCTATAAACATGATAGTTGTATATACACAAGTGTAGTTAGTAATCGACCAAATCATGTGATTATCTCTCAAATTTACTCGACCTTCCCTCAAATCTAGATCCTTTATCATGACAATCTAATCGTTTGAAACTTAAAAAATAATTAGATCGTTCCTTGATCGTACCCCATCTAGGAGACTATCTTCTCTCTAGAAACCGTGTCCCTACCTTATCTTACTTTGATCTACTAGATTCCTTAATTTTATTTCATGCTTTAACTTAATCCTTTTATGTTCGTGCATTAATTAACACCTCATGAACACCCACTTTCTATTTTAGATCTTTTGGTGTTTGTACCGTGACATTGATATTTGGAGCGTGATACTAGCTGTTACCTCCCAACAAATTTTATATGCAAGACATAGACGAGCCCACCTTCATGTGGGTGTATCATGTCCCACTCAAACACGTCCCTTTGTGCTATATTTTTTATGATACGACTATTCGGTCAAAAAGGCTAAACTATAACCTTCACCATGATACCGATATACTTTCCGGCTACAGATAGGGACTCAACAGCGACTCAAATCGTTCGACCCAAATTTATGATTGTTAGCCACTTAATTCCTTAAATGCCTAACGTATTTTTATCTTGATTGCTCGACCCTTGTCATTTTATTATTTTGATTTACATAGACCAATAACACCTTTTACTCTTCATGCAATATTAGCAACCCTTATATTTCTTCCTTCCAATCTAATTGCTTTACTCATTGAGAATTTTCCCTTAAAACCCCTCGTGATTTGTGCAACCTTGTCCTTAGTTGAGAAAATATAAGAAGCAGATCATGACACCCATCGGTTAGAAAGAGATTGGATTAGAAAACTCTATAAAGAAGATGAATGGTATAGTTAAACAAAATGATTGTGTGATTATGAGGCATAAGTTGAAATATGTGAGAAGTGCTATTAGATACAATTGAGAAATGTGATATTATGTTTTGAAAAGTGATATGATCAAAAGAGGGTATACTTGCGATTTACAAAATATTTCGGAATTTATTAAAACGTGTAAGATATAAATTTTTACTTTGGTAATTTGAAGACAATATTTTTTGTACATTGATAAATTAGAAGGAATTTTCTACTAAGAAGAGTTCAAAATCTTCTTTTTGCCTTCGACTAAATCGATTTACTGCAACCTAAATTTTCAACAAGATTAGAGCTTGAGGAAATGTATAGATATGTTGAAAGATGAAGATTGCAGATTTATTGAATTAAAGTTTCATTACTTATTAAATTTCTAATTATGTGATCTCGCATATAAGAACATATTTTAAGGAACCGATTGTTTTGTTTGGTGAGTTGAATAAACAGCAGTTTGAAAAATGATATATACATGAGTATGCTTCAAGAATTTTAAGTAGTGTTTGAGGTTATTTAAGGATAGTTATCAAGTCGAATAAAGGAAAAGAGGGAACTGCTTCAAGAAAATTTAAATTTTACGAGGAAAACACTAAATTAGATAAGGAATCGAGTATTAGATTATGTAGAGATTGAACTTGAATAGAAATCTTTATTGAGTTACGGTTCAGCATTGAGATCGAAGAAGTTATTGTCTACTCATGAGGTGGCACGTCTAGAGAATAAATGGTAACGTTGAGTGAATTTAACTGTTGATGGATTGTCATGCATTGATCATCTTCTACACTACAATTGTTGATGTTATTTGTCTAAGTTATCTAAATTGTCCGTTTGATTAACTTAGGTCTCGGAATCCTCGCTCAATGGTTAATCGTGATTCTTATTGATCGACCCTTTCTACCTCCTCAATCCTATCTACCCTAATTATTCCTAAATTTCGAGGACAAAATTCTTGTAAGTTGGGTAGGATGTAAATTCCCTAAATTTTTACTACTAATTTTTTTTAATTGGTATTGATTTTTTTCAAAATTATTTTGCTCGTCGATTGTGAATATGTGCGAGGTACATATTTTTAGAAAAATGTTTTTATTATAGATTTAATTTATATAAAGAGAAGTATGGTTTTCAAAATAACATGCGTTAAATATTTTTAATTGCTTAAAATTATAAAAGACGTCGCGTCGAGATTTTAAAACTTTATTTTATTTTATTATTATAAAAAAGTCTAGTTTATTTTATTGGTGATTTAGAAAACTATATTTCACGTAAATATTCCTTTCTCATGCAAATACGTAAAATTTAATTATAGTAAAAAATCAATTTTTTTTGAAATTATTTTATTCATTATATTAAAAAGGTATCTCAAATATTGAAAAATTTATTATTATTATCAAAAAAATTTATTTATGATTTTTATTAATTATTTAAAGAGAATTCGAAATTGTTGATTTAATGATTGAATTATTTATAAAAACTTAAATTAAGATTTGAGCTGTCGAATTGATTTTCGAATAGGTTTAAATTTTAGGATATAATTAAACTAAATCTAATTTAGATTGAGATTGATTGAAATTGTTTATTGGACACATCGACCATAATTATTGGACACATCGGAACTTGTCAGACCATTGCACCACACTAGGCGTCACACCAGGCAAGATACCTTGCCTTATTTACTTTTTATAATTAGTTGCATGTTCTTTATTTGATTACTACATATTTATTTTCTGTTTATTTTCAGTTGGATCCATGACTTACTGTTTATAGTTACTTTGTTTTGCTTTCAATTATTTTTTGTACTTGTATTTTAATATACATATGGACCTAGTCTTAGCAGATTACCTTTTGACAGTGACCCATAGGAGGGAGAAGACAGTTAGATGTATGGGCTATCCAAATCCAAAAGCCGTAGTAATTGCGTATTACGATAGTCGTGTTGCGACGGTCACTAGCCTCGAGCTATGTGGACTGATGGGTCACGTGGGCCGCTAGCCTCGAGTTATGCCGGCTGATAGTATTGGTATTTTACGTGTGTGTGTCGTGAGTTAATCTTGGGAGAATCAGCCTTCACCTGCCCATACATCGAGATGTCTTCTAAATTGCATACTAGATTGGTTAGGTGACCATTGTCAGTGTCATGTCACACCTCGTTCTAGTCATGGCATGGGGCAATGTCACATTGCGGAATAATATGCTACCCCTTGTCCTTGTTTGGTTGTAGGAGTAGTCCACTATTTTGATGATGGGATATTGGGACGTGTTATGCTTGGGACTCTTTACTTTGTGACTTTATGGCATATTTTATATTCTGTTTATATGGCTTGTTTTTTATGTAGCTTGTTACGTCCGTCTGAGGACCTGGTGAGCTCTCCAGGTGTGTGTTTGTGACTTTCCGCAGGTGTACAAGCCAAGGCCATGATTTGCTTTTTTTCTTCATGATGATTGCCCTTGGATCGTCATATGCATCGCTCGACAAATTCCTTTATTGTTTATGTACTCTTCTTTTCTAATAGTTGGTAGTGGATTTGTCTCCGTCCAACGTCGTGTACAAAATAACAATTCATAGTTGACTATAAATTCTTCCTTCTTTATTTTTGTGGATGAGAATTTGTTTATCATGGTTTACTTCATTTTACAGCTTATGTATACATAGGAGGGTTCCATATATTGGAGTATACTTCTTATGTATGCTGCTGACATGTCTACGTACTTAGTCCAAAGTATTTTGGGACTGGAGCGTTGCATCGTGTCTACCATGTCCATATTACCTCTGAGTAGTCACCCCGTTAAGATAACCCCTAAGTTTTCATAACTACCTAAGAAAAAATAGCCACGTCTATAGTACCTCTGAACTATTATTCTAGAAAAAAGGATGCTTGCCATATCCATATAACCTCTGAGCAACGCCCCCTTTTCCTTTGTCACCCCCCGTTCCCAGAATGCGTATTTTTATACATGTACAACTCATGTATATTTATTTAGTATTTATCATGTATTATCCTGTATTTAAATTCCTTTAATTTCATGTTAATTAATTATCTGTATTTTATTTCCTGTAATTTTATTCCTGTATTTTATTTTCTGCATTTTACTTTTTGCTGTTCTTCTCTGCTTTTTGTCTTGTGTGGTTCGGGTTCATGTTGGTCCTTCTCGGGTTCATGGTGGTTCACATGAACCGAACCACCATAAACCCCCACCTACCACCACCCTTCCTATTTAAGCCCCCATCCCCTTCTCTCTCCTCATAACTTTTCTTCACCATTACTTCTTCTTCCTCATCACTCTCTCCACCAACCAACACAGCAGGCAAGTACATCTTGCTTCTTGCTAGAGAACCATTTTTATGGTTCATTCTTCTTCCTCTCATGATTCTAAGAGAGTTTAGTACTTAGCATTTTTGATTTCTTTGGTTGTTTCTTCTCGATTGTTCATGGGTTTTGATCTCCCAACTTAGCGTGCTTTTCGGAGTAGATAGTTCATATGGCAGAACTTCTCATTCCACACCATCCTGAACCATGGGAGTTTGGGAGATTTAGTCACGCTCACGTCTTTACGTGCGTGCGTGAATTTGAGTCACGCTTATGTTCTTACATGTTAGCGTGAATTTTGAGTCACGCTCACGTTCTTACGCGCGTGCATGAATTTCCAGTCACGCACACGTCTTTACGTGTTTAGCGTGATTTCTGAGTCACGCTCATGTTCTTACATGTTAGCGTGAATTCTGAGTCACGCTCATGTTCTTACATGTTAGCATGAATTCTAAGTCACGCTCATGTTCTTACATGTTAGCGTGAATTCTTCGTCACGCTCATGTTCGTACATGTTAGCGTGAATTTTAGTCATGCACACGTCCTTGCATGCATGCGTGAATTTTTAGTCACGCACACGCCTTTACGTGTTAGCGTGAATTCTGAGTTACGCTCACGTCTTTGCGTGCGTGTGTGGATTTCTTATCACGCTTTCACACTCACACTGTGCGTGCGTAAGTTACTTTTCACGCTCATGAGTGCGTGAATTACCCTTCACGCTCACACTGTGCGTGCGTGAATTTCTTGTCACGTTTTTCACGCTCACCACTTTTCATGCTCACTCCTACCTGCTAGACTTGGGGTGACTTGTTGGCCTTAGCATAGGCTTGTTGGCGTGACTTCCTGACCTGAGTGTTTTCATTTGTTCTATAACTTATTCATCTAATGATGGCATGATAATTCTTCTATTAAATCCTTATGCCTTTTTGGCATGAACTTGATAAATCATGATATGTTAATACTTTAATACATATGGTTGTGTAGAATGTGTCATGTGTCTTGATTGATCCATGGATACCCAGTATGACTGGAACTTAACCCTGAGAGTCGTAGACTCGACTCCACTGAATACTATTAGACTTTTATGCTTTGTCACCATTGATAATGATTGTGACATTGACTAATAATTGATCATGCGTTCCTAGTTGGAACTAAGAAACTGGCTAGTTGTCTTATTGAATTGAATGAATGAGACACGTTCATGTAATGAACTATTGCAATCGATTAGCCAATCCCGAATATTGGCATACAGGCACATGCAGGCTTTAAATTATTTATTTATCTATTTTATTTATCTTACAAAAATAGCATGTGTACTTTATGGTCAAGGCATGATTTCTCCGTGGTTAGATTTGATTGTTGTATTACGCTATGTAAGACCTACAACCTAGCCGCACGGGTATCGTTGTAGAGTTGCGTATATCGTACCCCGTACAAAAGTACTCATTTGAATGACCATGATCCACGGTATGGAACTTCACTCAACGTAGAGACCATTAAGTCAAATAAAATAATGATGGCATGGAGAGAATGGATTCCCGAGTTCTTACATTGCAGCCCTCTTCGGGACTAGTAGTGCCCGACAGGCCGGCTGGTTCCCACAGATACTGTAAATCTGTCACACGAACAGGAAACGGTATCTGCTTATATTATTAAATTGTACATGATATATTAACGGCGGGCGTCCCGCTGGGACTCGTCTACTTACATGATTGGCGCAATTGATTGATTGGATAGACTAGCCTTGCTCGCACATAGTAAGAACTGAGAAATCCTTTATTGCATAATTCCAAGGTAACTTGGAACTCACAGTAGCAAGCCGTAGTAGTTGATTGGCCATTCATGATGATTTGTTTGTGTACTGTACCTACTTTATTGCCTAACTGAGATGATCAAAATGTCAGGACATGACGGGCCAACTTCTGTCCTTGTTTGGTTGGGAGGTTGGTTCGAAGTGTCGTGGTGTTATGTGAATCCTAGTAGATAGCAGAGATCTATTATTATATTCTCTTACTTACTAGTTTAATCCTTCATATCGTGCTCCCTTGTGGTGCTTGCTATTAGAGGTCTAACCTCTCTGGTTTTGCATGGCTAGATTTAGAGCCAGTTTCCGAGGATTCAGCTTACTTCTACCTCCAAGATGGTCAATACTAGGGGAATGATCGCAGGAGGACTCGAGTGGGTTCCTTACTCCACCGCTCGTTTTGTTATTTACTTTATACTTAGCCGTTTGGCACCGACATGTTAGTCGGATTGTCTTGCACTTACTTTTGCATAATTGTAACTAAAGTCAGACTGCAGCTGATAATAATTGTGTATATGTTACTATACCATCTGGCTATGTTTTGTAAAGCCAGATCTCAAAATCATTTGACTGAGCGTTTAGGACGCCTTACTGCTTATTCTCACATGTTCTCTATTTCCTGTTTCTTGTTTGAATGATTGAGACAATAGATGTGAAGTGACCATAGTAAGACTTTCATGTAGTATGTACCCCCTCGTCTGGTTAGACAGCATTGATCGTATTATACGGTATTCATCTACCCGTAATACGTAGCTGGCTGAGTCATTCCCTCGCTCTCCAGTATTCTGGTTCTGCGGCGTGACAAGGTTTTAGTGGTGGCCCATGCAGGTCTGATTTCAGACTTGTGGGGTATTTTGTTTTATAGGATGTCTCAATCACACATGTTCCCCCTTGATCTCATGATCGTTATTCTCAACCCTTACTTGACATTCCGGTATCCTTTGACTTCATTGATCCTTCATGTCCGGTTGTTTGATTGTTCTCTTGTCCCTTTTCTTAGGGGCACTTCGTCCGCATCGGTCAGAGCTGGACAACAGCAGGGGCAACATGGGCAAAATGACCAGGTTGGTCAGCAACAAGGGCCAGTCTCAACTCAGGAGGCTACTCAGAAAGAAGTGATAGTGGAAGCAGCAGCTGGATCGCAGTATCCGGATGTTCCACCACCACCAACAGTTCTATCTACCCCTGCGGAAATGGACACACCAGCCCTTCTGGAAATTATGAGAGGAATGATGGCTACTCAGCAACATCAGATGTTGGCCCAGCAACGCATGAACACTCAGCTACAAGAGCAGAATGTGGTGCTCAACCAAGGATTGCAGACGGCGTTGGAAAGAGGAGTGAGGACTGATTCAGGAGCATCAGCCAGGTTTTACAAGTACAACCCCCGCCGTTTCGAGGGCAAAGAGGATGCCATCTCAGCAGATGCATGGCTTAAGGATATTGAGGCTATTCTGACAGCAGCTAAGGTACCGGCAGAAGAACGTGTGGATCTAGTGAAGTTGTTACTTCAGGATCTCGCACGTGATTGGTGGGAATCAGAGGAAGTGGGCATCAAACGTCCTGTGGCTTGGGACGATTTCACTGCAAGATTCAAGACCAAGTACTATAGAGTTGTGGTACAATTTGAGCTACAACAGAAGTTTATCAACCTCAAGCAGCCGGCAAGACGGTCGATGCTTATGCAGCGGAGTTCTGCAGATTGAGTAGGTTCGCCCCAGAGATGGTAGCAACAGAGAGCTAGAGGGCCATGAGGTTTCAGCAAGTGTTTCATCTTGAACTCTTGCAATTGATAGAGGGGCATAATTACCAAACTTTTGACGAAGTATTGACGGCAACTCGAAGGCATGAGATCACCATTCATAGGCTTGCAGTAAGGACTGGGGGTCAGAAGAGATCCCACAGTCAGATTGAAGGAGGAGGGGGAGCAGCGCCCCGAACAACAGCACCATCCACTGGCATTCGTATCCACGATGTGGCGATGCGAGGGCCAGTACCACCACCCAGACAGCAGCAACAGCAACAAAGAAAGAACCAGCAACCCCCGGCGGGCTGCACTTATTGTGGGAAGATGGGGCACACTAGAGATGTGTGTCGGACATTGAATAGACTGTGTCTGATATGTGGAAATCCAGACCATCGGGTTACCACATGTTCCATGAATTTGAGGTCAGGAGGACCAGGGCAGCAGTTTTCTGCTCTGCCAGCACCAGGGACAGGCCAGTATCGAGAACCAGCAGTGGCAGTAAGGCCGTTGGCACAGCGTCCGTTAATGTCGTAGGCTCAGATATTTCGGCAGCAGGGGCCGCCGATGCAACAACACCAGCATAGACCACCCCAGCATCATCAAGGCAGGGGCCAGCAGCAGCACCAGGCTAGGCCGCCGTATGGAAATCAGCAAGAAGGTCGAGGGCAAGCATTCACTCTGTCCTTGGAGGAGGCATTGGCATCGGGAGATGTTGTGGCAGGTAACATTCTCGTCGCCTCATATCCCATAGTAGAATTGTTTGATTCGGGAGCATCCCATTCATTTATATCCGTACAATTTGCGACACGACTAGGAATGAAGTTCGAGGCATTGCCAGGGAGGTTCAATATACTCACTGGTAATGGGCTCGTAGGAGTTAGTAGAGTTATTTTAGCATGTAGCGTTGTAGTTTGCGGACATTCCTTACCCGCCCGGTTGATAGAATTTCCTGTTAGAAATTTCGACATTATCTTAGGCATGGACTGGCTGAAAGACAGTCATGCGACAATAGATTGTCGTAGAGGGAGTGTATCTTTTGATATTCCAGGCATGAAGCGGTTCACCTTAGTCAGATCAGAGGCAACTCAGCAAGAGCAGGGAGTAGTAACAACAATGGAAGAAGTTCAGATTTCGAAGGTAGTTGAAGAATTTCTAGACGTATTTCCTAAAGAACTTCCAGGTCTACCACCGGTTAGAGATATTGAGTTCAGTATAGAATTGGCACCTGGAACTAAACCGATATCGGATCGAGTTTATAGAATGGCGAATTCAGAGCAGGCCAAGGTATATCAGCATATAGAGGAACTGAAGGAGAAGAAGTTTATCCAAGCTAGCGTATCGCCATGGACAGCACCAGTGGTACTTGTGGGGAAGAAGGATGGGTCATCCAGATTGTACATTGACTACAGGAAGCTTAACGCGGCAACAGTGAAAAATAAGTACCCATTACCCAGGATCGACGACTTATTTGATCATTTGAGCAAGGCTAGAGTTTTCTCCAAGATAGATCTTCGTTCAGGGTACCATCAGGTGAGGGTTCGGAAGGAAGATATTCCCAAGACAACATTCAGGTCGAAGTATGGGCATTATGAATTCTTAGTAATGTCGTTTGGTTTGACCAATGCTCCAGCAATATTCATAGATTTGATGAATCGCATCTTTATGCCATACTTAGACCAGTTTATCGTTGTGTTTCTTGACGACATTCTCGTATATTCTGCTAATGAAGAGGAGCATGAAGACCACCTCAGGAAAGTATTGCAGGTTCTGAGAGAGAACCAGTTGTATGCCAAGCTCAGCAAGTGTGAGTTTTGGTCGGATCAAATTTCATTTTTGGGTCACATCATATCAGGAGCTGGAGTAGCAGTAGATCCCAAGAAGGTAGAAGCAGTAGAAAGTTGGCCAGTACCCAAGACCATAGCAGATGTGCGGAGCTTCTTGGGATTGGCAGGATATTACAGAAGGTTTGTGTCAAACTTTGCAAGGCTTTCAGCACCCATGACCCGCTTGACCCGGAAGGATGTACCATTCGTTTGGACGACAGAATGTCAGGCATCATTCGAGGCTTTGAAGCAGAAGTTGATATCAGCACCCATTCTCACATTGCCAGCTGGACCCGAAAGTTTTACAGTATATTGTGATGCATTAGGTAAAGGACTTGGATGCGTCCTTATGCAACATGGAAAGGTGATAGCATATGCATCTAGGCAGCTTCGGGACCACGAGAAGAATTATCCAACTCATGATTTGGAGTTACCGGCAGTAGTGATTGCTCTGAAGCTATGGAGGTATTACTTATATGGTGACCGAGTGGACATGTACACAGACCATAAAAGTCTGAAGTACATCTTTACTCAGAAGGAACTAAACATGAGACAGAGAAGATGGTTGGAGTTGATTAAGGATTATGACGTAGAGCTTCAGTATCATCCAGGCATGGCTAATGTAGTAGCAGACGCTCTCAGCAGGAGGGGTGGCGCATTTATGTTGACAACACAGAGGAATATCTTAGAAGACCTTCAGGAAATGGACATCGAAGTTATACTTCCTAGTGATGTAGGAGTTCTAACAAGTCTGCAAGTTCAATCCGACTTGGTAGGCAGGATCAAGGCAGCTCAGGCACAAGACCCAAGGATTCAGAAGCTTAGGACAGAATATGAGTCAGGGCTGAGGAAGGAGATGAGAATTCATGAAGATGGTACACTTAGGTTTGGATCACGTCTATGTGTGCCTAGTGGAGATATCAGACAGGAGGTTATGGCAGAAGCTCACAGTTCTCAGTATTCTATTCACCCTGGAGGGACCAAGATGTACCAAGATATCAAGCAGCATTTCTGGTAGAACGGGATGAAGAGGGAGATAGCTAGATTTGTTTTCCGTTGCTTGGTATGTCAGCAAGTGAAGGCAGAACAGCAGAGGCCAGCTGGGTTATTGCAACCGCTTCCTATTCCGGAATGGAAATGGGAGCATATTACAATGGACTTTGTGACCGGTTTACCGAGATCACCAAGTGGTAAGGACGCTATTTGGGTAATAGTGGATCGACTTACGAAGGTAGCACATTTTCTTCCTTTCAGAGTAGGGCAATCTACAGAAAAGTTGGCAGAGTTATATATGCAACAGATAGTCAGGCAGCATGGAGTCCCTGTCAGTATTATGTCAGACTGAGATACCCGCTTTACATCACATTTCTGGAAGAGCTTATATCATAGTCTGGGTACCAAGTTAAGGTTTAGCACGGCCTACCATCCGCAGACGGATAGGCAATCAGAAAGAACGATTCAGGCTTTAGAAGACATGTTACGAGCTTGCACTCTAGAATTTGGAGGGTCTTGGGAGAGTCACCTGCACTTAGTCGAGTTCTCATACAACAATAGTTATCAAGCCAGTATCCAGATGGTGCCATTCGAAGCACTATATGGTAAGAAGTGCAGGTCGCCGCTTGTATGGGATGATATCGGAGAGAGAAAGATGTTAGGCCCAGAAATGATTGTTCAGACGGTTGAAGTGGTTAAGGGAATTAGAGAACGACTTCGAGTTGCGCAGGACCGGCATCGTCATTGGGCGGACCAGCATCATAGGCCGTTAGAGTTCTCTGTTGGGGACCATGTATTCTTGCGGATCTCACCTACTCGTGGGGTCATTAGATTTGGCGTTCACGGGAAATTGAGTCCGCGGTACGTGGGCCCATTTATTATCCTTGATCGGATAGGCGATGTTGCTTATCTTTTATCCCTCCCACCTTCGTTACGAGAGGTACATGACGTGTTTCATGTATCTCAATTACGTAGGTATGTATCGGATCCAAGCCATGTCCTCGATCATTCGGAGCTGGTTGTTGGTACCAACCTATCTTACGAGTAACAGCCTGTATCTATTTTGGACCGAAGAGAGAAGATACTTAAGAACCGAACAATTAGTCTTGTCCGTGTTGCTTGGGGTCATCACTCCTTGGGAGAGTCAACGTGGAAATATGAGGATGATATCCGATCACGGTATCCACACCCGTTTGACTCACAAGGTATATCTCTTTCAGTATACCTTGATTGTCCTGATTCTTCATGCTTATCACCTTATGGGTAGAGCTACTTGATATCATGGATTGATGAATTTACATATAGTACTTGCTTTTGATATGGTAAAAATGATTGCTTGCTCACTAGAATTGCTTGTATTAGTTTAGCTCCGATATTTCTACCTGCTTGGATTGAAATTCCGAGGACGAAATTTTTCTAAGGTGGGTAGAGATGTCACCCCCCGTTCCCAGAATGCGTATTTTTATACATGTACAACTCATGTATATTTATTTAGTATTTATCATGTAATATCCTGTATTTAAATTCCTTTAATTTTATGTTAATTAATTATCTATATTTTATTTCCTGCAATTTTATTCCTGTATTTTATTTTCTGTATTTTACTTTCTGCTGTTCTTCTCTGCTTTTTGCCTTATGTGGTTCGGGTTCATGTTGGTCCTTCTCAGGTTCATGGTGGTTCACATGAACCGAACCACCACAAACCCCCACCTACCACCACCCTTCCTATTTAAGCCCCCATTCCCTTCTCTCTCCTCATAACTTTCCTTCACCATTACTTCTTCTTCCTTCTCATCACTCTCTCCACCAACCAACACAGCAGGCAAGTACATCTTGCTTCTTGGTGGAGAACCATTTTTATGGCTCATTCTTCTTCCTCTCATGATTCTAAGAGAGTTTAGTACTTAGCATTTTTGATTTCTTTGGTTGTTTCTTCTCGATTGTTCATGGGTTTTGATCTCCCAACTTAGCGTGCTTTTCGGAGTAGATAGTTCATATGGCAGAACTTCTCATTCCACACCATCCTGAACCATGGGAGTTCGGGAGATTTAGTCACGCTCACGTCTTTACGTGCGTGCGTGAATTTGAGTCACGCTCATGTTCTTACATGTTAGCGTGAATTTTGAGTCACGCTCACGTTCTTACGTGCGTGCATGAATTTCTAGTCACGCACACGTCTTTACGTGTTTAGCGTGAATTCTGAGTCACGCTCATGTTCTTACATGTTAGCGTGAATTCTGAGTCACGCTCATGTTCTTACATGTTAGCGTGAATTCTTAGTCACGCTCATGTTCTTACATGTTAGCGTGAATTTTAGTCACGCACATCTCCTTGTATGCGTAGGTGAATTTTTAGTCACGCACACGCCTTTACGTGTTAGCATGAATTCTGAGTTACGCTCACGTCTTTGCGTACGTGCGTGGATTTCTTATCACGCTTTCACACTCACACTGTGCGTGCGTAAGTTACTTTTCACGCTCATGAGTGCGTGAATTACCCTTCACGCTCACACTGTACATGCGTGAATTTCTTATCACGTTTTTCACGCTCACCACTTTTCACGCTCACTCCTACCTGCTAGACTTGGCGTGACTTGTTGGCCTTAGCATAGACTTGTTGGCGTGACTTCCTGACCTGAGTGTTTTTATTTGTTCTATAACTTATTCATCTAATGATGGCATGATAATTCTTCTATTAAATCCTTATGCCTTTTCGGCATGAACTTGATAAATCATGATATGTTAATACTTTAATACATATGGTTGTGTAGAATGTGGCATGTGTCTTGATTGATCCATGGATACCCAGTGTAACTGGAACTTAACCCTGAGAGTCGTAGACTCGACTCCACTGAATACTATTAGACTTTTATGCCTTGTCACCATTGATAATGATTGTGACATTGACTAATAATTGATCATGCGTTCCTAGTTGGAACTAAGAGACTGGCTAGTCGTCTTATTGAATTGAATGAATGAGACACGTTCATGTAATGAACTATTGCAATCGATTAGCCAATCCTGAATATTGGCATACAGGCACATGCAGGCTTCAAATTATTTATTTATCTATTTTATTTATCTTACAAAAATAGCATGTGTACTTTATGGTCAAGGCATGATTTCTCCGTGGTTAGATTTGATTGTTGCATTACGCGATGTAAGACCTACAACCTAGCCGCACGGGTATCGTTGTAGAGTTGCGCATATCGTACCCCGTACAAAAGTACTCATTTGAATGACCATGATCCACGGCATGGAACTTCACTCAATGTAGAGACCATTAAGTAAAATAAAATAATGATGGCATGGAGAGAATGGATTCCCGAGTTCTTATATGGCAGCCCTCTTCGGGACTAGTAGTGCCCGACAGGCCGGCTGGTTCCCACAGATACTGTAAATCTGTCACACGGGCAGGAAACGGTATCTGCTTATATTATTAAATTGTATATGATATATTAAAGGCGGGCGTCCCGCTGGGACTCGTCTACTTAAATGATTGGCGCAATTGATTGATTGGATAGACTAGCCTTGCTCGCACATAGTAAGAACTGAGGAATCCTTTATTGTATAATTCCAAGGTAACTTGGAACTCACAGTAGCAAGCCATAGTAGTTGATTGGCCGTTCAAGATGATTTGTTTGTGTACTGTACCTACTCTGCTGCCTCACTGAGATGATCAGAATGTCAGGACATGACGGGCCAACTTCTGTCCTTGTTTGGTTGGGAGGTTGGTTCGAAGTGTCGTGGTGTTATGTGAATCCTAGTAGATAGCAAAGATCTATTATTATATTCTCTTACTTACTGGTTTAATCCTTCATATGGTGCTCCCTTGTGGTACTTGCTATTAGAGGTCTAACCTCTCTGGTTTTGCATGGCCAGATTTAGAGCCAGTTCCCGAGGATTCAGCTTACTTCTACCTCCAAGATGGTCAATACTAGGGGAATGATCGCAGGAGGACTCGAGTGGGTTCCTTACTCCACCGCTCGTTTTGTTATTTACTTCATACTTAGCCGTTTGGCACCGACATGTTAGTCGGATTGTCTTGTACTTACTTTTGCATAATTGTAACTAAAGTCAGACTGCAGCTGATAACAATTGTGTATATGTTACTATACCATCTGGCTATGTTTTGTAAAGCCAGATCTCAAGAACATTTTGACTGAGCGTTTGGGACGTCTTACTACTTATTCTCACATGTTCTCTATTTCCTGTTTCTTGTTTGAATGATTGAGACAATAGATGTGAAGTGACCATAGTACGACTTTCATGTAGTATGCACCCCCTCGTCTGGTTAGACTGCATTGATCGTATTATACGATATTCATCTACCCGTAATACGTAGCTGGCTGAGTCATTCCTCCGCTCTCCAGTATTCTGGTTCTGGGGCGTGACACCCTTACAACTCCCCATAATTGTCATCTATAGAACCCTTCACGTCCAAATTACCTCTGAATACCATGTCCATATCATCTCTGAGTAAGGAAAGTGTCTCTAGCAAAAACTTTCGTGTTTGCCATGTCTACATAACCTCTGAGCAAACACCTTGTCCCCAGGGGAATCATCCCCCCTGAGGGAATTCTCACCCTTGTACAGGATCCACACCGTGAAGATAGACAAAACAGAAAAGGAAAACAGAAACTTCAGATACAAAGAAGATAATGTGTTTTATTACAAAATACACATATGGTCCCTCACAAGTTGAAGGACAAAAAGAAGCAGGAAATCAAAACTAAAAAGATTGGTCCTGAAGGTCTTCCAGCCGGCTCATCAGATGAGCCCTCCGCTGTACGATCCATGTGCGGGCCCTCCTATTGGCCTCCTGGCGTCTAACAGTCTCGTCTCCGATAGAGGTCCAAGCCTGACGCGCAAGAGCCAAATCGGCCTGACGGGTGCCGATATCCACCCTCTCTTGAGTCAGAGCCTCTGAACGTTGGCGAAGGACTTCTCCCTGGTCATCTGATTCCTTCAGGTCATCCTCAGCAAGGGCCAGGGCATCCATCAGCTTCTGAATCTGTTCACGATGGTCTCTGTAGTGCTCCTCCATGGTTGTACGATGGCGGACTCTAGACCCTTCAGTATCGGCCAGTTCGGCAATCTTTGATTCGAATGCCACAAGCCAATCAGAAAGAGGTTTGCGCATCTATTCTTGGCAGGATTCCTCGAAGATTATCTTCTATAGTTCTGCCACAGCTAAGGTCGACAGGTTGTCGTTAAGGCCCTAAAGTTCCAGAGTAATGTCGTCCAGATCATCCAGTAACTCTCTCGCAATCACAACATAAGCACCATACTCGGGATAGACGCACAGTAGTACAACTGGCATTCTACTTGGTTCTGTACCCATCCTGCTAGGGGTTGACCATGCAAAGCGATCTCCATACCATGACTCAAAGCATCACGGAGGGTGCTCAGCAGGAGTTTGGCACAATATTCTTTACCGGCCTGACTCATAGCTGTCATTGGAGAAGCCGTAGTAAAAGATCCCGGAGCAGAGAGAATAATCCGCTCAGGACCACGGGGCGCAGCCGAAGTAGGAGGCACAGTCATCAGCACCGAAGAGAGGGATGGAGCAAGAACAGAACCCGACGGTAGCTGATGTTCGGTAGGCTCCTCGACAGACCCCTCAGCTTTGCCGGTCAGAGCCTGCCCAATCACAGGGATCGTTGGTTCATCAGTCCCTATAACTGGCCCCTCTGTAGAGGCTACAATGATCGATTTTTGCATGACCTCCTCAACAGAGATCTCAGAAGAAACTCTATCAGTAAGCCCAAATGAATTCCCGGGAGGGAACTCCTCCATTAAAAAGGGGCATAACCCTGGGTCAGATGTGGAGGTGAAGCAAATCGACTCCAAAGGGATTCGCACTCCAAAGGAAAAAGCTGAAAACTACTACCAACGTACTCGCCGAGGGCTGGGGTATGTTACACCTACATCCACCGCAGAATATTCTGAGGAAGAAGTCATGAGGCACTCACACTTTTCTGACTCCTCAATTTGGGATTTCGATACCAGCACGGGTCAAGTCTTTAAGAATATGTTGTCTGCTAACATGATCAATAATCAGTTAACCGTCGAAGATAATCAGTGCAGACGGTTACAAGAGTTAGAAGCGCTGGATGAAAAATGCTTGCTCGTACAACAAAGGATTGAGCTTTACCAAGCTCGCATCTTCGGGGCCTTCAACAAGATGGTCCGCGAAAGGTCATACCAGGTGGGCGACCTCGTCTTAGCAGTACGGAGACCGATGGTGATAACCCGCAAGACGGCTGAAAAGTTCGAGCCCAAGTGGGAAGGAATGTTCGTCATAGAAATGGTATACTCCAACGGTGGTTATTAGCTAGCTAAGCCGAACGGTGACTTGCTACTGATGTCGATCAATAGCAAGTTCCTAAAGAAGTAATATGTCTGAAGACAGAACTAGCATAGGCAACCACATCCTCTGAAATGGGTGCCTATGAGTTCTGGTAAGGGGATTTCTCGCCCTCCCTCCTATATATTCTCTCAAATAGATGAAGCACTTCAAGTCCATATTACCTCTAGATTGCTCCTGTAAGCTTGGAAGACGCGACTACCATAACCATATTACATCTGAGTAGTCGTTCTTCTCACATCAGTTCTATGATTATCCTGGCGGTCTAAAAAATAGTTCACGTCCATATTACCTATGGATTGTTGTTCTATACCCCGACAAAGATCAAGCCAACCACGTCATATTAACTTTGGTCAGGCAAATCCATTATGAAGATTCCCTCTTTATTCTGAAGACAAAAGTAAAGAAAACAAGAAAGCTTCTACATGTAAAAACATGTGGCTACAAAGACCATTACAAACTCTTCGTAGTTACATAGAGAGAACCAAAAAAATCTGAAATTGCGGTACAAGCCCTCAATAGCGCGATCGAGGCGGTGATAGAGCCAATCACTTCCTGGTTAAAAGGAAGCCACCACCTCCCGAAGCTGCTACTGGCCCGAGCCGGGGATGAAAACAAACACAAGACTCCCCTGTCTCCTCACCTGGCTTGAGAGAGTAACCACAGCAGCAGGCCTTGCCATTCCTCAGTAGGCATGACAACCAATACGAATTTAAGAAGCAAGGGTTTGAGACACCATTGACGCCCACGACATCCAGGATGGGGGACATCTCGAGATCTAGTAGTAGTTCTACTTCAACTTTTTTGGATGAAAATATTTGCCATCGACGGCCGCCTCAAGCAAATTCCAAGGTCATCAGAAGCCAAGCGTCAGACAAGCAAGGCCATTGCTGAAGCAGCTGAATCTTCTCTTAAAAGAGATAGTACTTTATATAGGCTATTCGTGTAGTCCAAGTACGAGCCAGACACCAGTCAGAAGGAAGCTTACAAGTTAAGCTAAAGCTCAACTCCATGTCAGATGACAGTACTGCAAGTGACCGAAGGAGCGTGACTCTGAACCTCTTCTGCTGAAGAGATTCACGATACCTGTAAAGATACAAGAGGCTCTAATATCAAGAAGCTATTAGGAGCCCATGCTCTGAAACAATGATTTAAGATAATTAATGCTAAGAGCTAGACGTGACACCAGCCATCACCCAACTCTTACAGTCCTGACATATGTTCATGCTTTTGTTCAAAGTATCCCAAGCTTGACTCAAGTTCGGGACACTTTGAATAGGGTCTTGTAGAAGCATGAAATTCTTAGCTGAAGACGTCCCTTCGCCAAAGCACAGAAGATGCAAAAGGTTGAGGCCCAGTGCTAAACAAACAAAATAGAAGATATGGAGAGAAGTCCATTTATTGTCATATCTACTATAGTCTAGTACAGACACATCACGACTATACATAAGTGACTTATTCTGTTCTTCTACAAAGGATCTAGTACAGATTCGACAGAGGCTAGAGGAATCTAAAAGGAATGCAGTCTTCATCGAAGCGCAGCCTTCCTTCTTCTCGACATGCACGCTGGAAGATTGGTCTCCATCGAAGCATGTTCTGACTTCCTTGTGGGTGCAGCCTCTCAGAAGCATATCAGTTACTCAGAACTGTTCAGAAGCCAAAGACTTCAAGCCAGAGGTGCAGCCACCTGCCTACGCCAACCTCAGAAGCAAGATGGTGGTAGGCCCCCCTCCCCTTCTTTTGCTTCAGAAGCCAGTACCTTCACTCCAGAGGTGCAGCTACCTGCCTTTGCCAATCTCTGACGCAGTAGGGTGTCATACCCTTCCCTTCGTAGCCAACGCCTCTACTATTCAGAGGCACAGCTACTTACCTGCATCCGCATAAGGCGTAGGATGGTAATATGCTCACACCATCTCTATTTCCATGGCGCAGTCATCTGCTCCAATTCAGAAGCTTAAGTCACTTCTCTACAAGAGACTTGGAAACTCCTTTCGTAACCAATACAAGTCAGCCTATCGTTCCAAAAGTACAGTAACCTCGCTGTCACGACCCGCACCCACTGTGAGGGTACGAGTACATAACAGCGCCCAGCCTACGCCGTAGTGTCGACGGTAGAATGCTGTTCTAAGTCATGAACATAACTAACACAATATGAAATACTCTCCAACTGGAGGCCAAGTCACAGAAGGTACAACTCAATCATAATCTAGAGGTAGAATATAGCACGATGGAATAGATAAGGAAATCCTCAAAACTGAGGTACAAACAGAACTGAAATAAATCAATGTTAACAAATACTAGTCTCACCATCTCCATAAATATACAACTCTGAAATCAAAGACAACAACTAACATGAAAAGAAAGAATAGTCTAGACTATCTATACTATGCGTGGATATCATCCTCAGCAGCTGCTTGAACCTCCCAAGGGTCCAGGTCCCGAGTGTCATCTAGGCAATATCCATAGTAAGGGGTGCAGGGTTCCTCATCATCCTTTGTAAAATTTTCAACAGGTCCAGTCAGGACTGGAGCGAGTATAATATATCTCACACAGATCATAACAGGTTAGAAAATATAAACACGTAAGAGAGTACGATACATGAAACTGAAAGAATGTATATAATATAAAAGAGAAAACTGTAATGGAAATATTTACTATATGTAGAGAACTATCTGTGACTAGTGATGTAGAGTAAAAGGTCGATATAGGAACGGCTAGATTTGCACATGAATATACTAAAGAGGCTCACATGGTTATACTACTTTAGAATTGTTCACATTACTATTTATACTTCCCCGTACCCTAATCAATACACAAGGATCCAGACAAGTTATGTTACGTACATGATTTTCACATGAAAGCCCATATATGGGTGTATATGAAGTATACATGAGGGCTCAGAACTGAATGCACATGAATTCCACATGAAGGCACATGAAGGGGTACACACGAAGTATAGGTTATACATAAAATACATGAGAAACATGACCGAACATGAGAGCACATGAGAGTACACGAGCGTGCATGAAAGAACATGAAGCACATGAGAAACATGAATAACATGAGAGCCAGGAATACATGATGTACATGAAACACATGACATGAAGTATCCGATGCTCCCGAGGGGGGATAACATCTCAATGTAGGGATCCATATAGTACCAATCCGTGATAATATCGTGCTAGCATCAAATAAGGTAATATAGAGCAGAAATATAATCCTAAGAAAGTTATGAAATGATCAGAGAATGTACTCGCCTGGTATCTGAATATTTGTGAGAATATACTGCCCGCGATAAGGTATCTGAATCCTATTTAGAGCAACACAAGTCAAGACATATACAGGGGATGATAAATGAAATGTATAATGCATCTGCATGCTGTCTAGGTCAAAGTAGACTAAAGTCAACACTTGGTCAACTTTAGTCAACTATACTAGTCAAACTAGGCAACCAGGTCAAGGCCTAGCCCAAACAAGTCTAACAAGTCTTACTAAGCCTAACCAAGCCTAGGCTAGCACTCACACACAATCACAAGGCAATGTAATCCACAACAATGCATAATATAAAGTACATACTATATAAATACATACATATATACATAGATACATTGCCACTATAGTACATGCATGCATACATAGGCAAGGGTTAGTGTCAATATCAAGTGTAAAGGGTGTGTTTCTTTGTTATATGTGTATGGGTGTAACAAGACCATGGGGTTAGTCTACATCATGACTTTGCAATCATTTAGTCATGACATGGCATATAACTTAACATTACATTGTATTTATATATATACATATTCACATAGAGAAGGGAAAGGGGGTGACATGTAGGTCAATTTAAGTGGTTTGCCCATATTACATATAATACAATCATTCATACATGCCTACATTGCCTATATACCAATACATTAGATCATGATTATGCATACATTGGTTACATGATCACATTACATATTTATACACATTACATATGTATATTAAATTAACATACATGAATACGTATGTGCATTCAATTATTTGCATTACATATCATACATGCTTACTTGCATACATTTGTACCCAAAATCAAATCCTAATTAAGCTAAACTCATGAATCCTAATCCAAAACCAAATATCAAAGCCAAGTAGATATCCTATATGAAAATCAGTACATTATATATATTATATCCACACACATGTATCTATATACATAAAGTTATATAAGATTACATATATATTCATAGATTAAAGAGGGGAAAAGGAAAGAAGGGCAATGAAGGTGACAGGTACACATATATGTGTGTGGGTGAAATGGGAAAACAGTGGATAGATATTGTGTCAATGGGAAACAGTGTACCAAAAAATGTTTTCAGGTTTATAAACTATACCAAACAGTGCCCCAATTCCCAGTTTTGACAGTGTATGCAATTCAATTTAAATTCTCAGATTTTTGTAGAGTGAAGTGGGTGTGTATATGTCAATATTGTGTGTGTGTATGAGTTTGAGTGACAGTAGATTTCAGAAAATTGGTGAGATAGTGTGTGTGTCATGTGTGTGTATAGAAGTGTCTAGAGTACATATGTGTGTGTAGATAGCTATTAGTGGTATATGTGTATAGGGATGTCAGTGTGTTCTCAGCTATACCTATGTGTGAGTGTTAATATACAACAGTTTAGTTCATGTGTACGTGTGTCAATACATATAGTGTGTGAATATAGGAGAAAACAGTGTGAACTTGTGTCAATGTCTCAGTTTTGATTTCGATTTGAGTGACAAATATCAGTGGTTCTCAGTTTTGCACAATGCCTGTGTGTATGTGTGTGTAATATGCAATATACTCTCACGTTGACAGTTCCAAGAAAATTGAGAACCCAATATTAATCACAAATCAGTCTACAATAATCAGTCCAATGCATATTCTACAACTCAAAATCTCATTCTAACATAACCCTAACATGATAGGTTATTCCCAGACACATATAGGTGAACATCATTGTAGTTTAATAAATCAAAACAGTAAAACACATGACAGTTTGAATTTCTCAGGTTTCCAGTGTTACCTAACAGTATCAGTCCAAATGAATCTAAAATCCCAAAATACAATTTTGAAAACTAAATTCCCATGCTAATATAAACCCCTAATATGTTGTTTAATTCTTAGATATGTATAGTGTGAGCAACAACACAATTCAAATCAATCAAAACAGTTTAACAAATTCGAATTCTCAGAATTCAACACACTGTACATTGTATCAGAAATCAGTGGGGATTTTACAAATTCGAATTAAAAACAACTTAATAACTGAATTAAAAGTTTGGTAATTGAAGTACTAAATGTGTTTGTGTCGTGGGGGTGTCCCAGTGTCCAAAAACTGGAAACAAATGTGTCTAAATCATTTCCACACATGAGCACTGGAACTGTGTACTGGCAGCATCGTGCACACATGTCGAGGGTTCGTGCACACGACATGAGTCGATTCATGACACTTGCTCATGTCTCCATGTTTGCCCAATTAGGGCAACATGTTCGTCTTCCTGACATGTTACCACAACTAGGGTCAACATCTAGGTTAGTCTCTTAAGTCACAACTAGTAAAAGTCAAAATTAACAACCATCAATCCAATAATTAATCAAATAATTCTAATAAGTCAAAATAAGCAAATTACCCCTTAGCTAAAAATGATAAATAGATATTCCAAATCACATGGTTAGGCTCTACGTCAGACAGTCTCTAGGGTTTCATTAGCTGCACATCAAAATCACAAGTTACAGTTTTTAAATAGTTTTAAAATGATTAAAAATCACCAATAATCATATTACGAATTAAATATCATAATTAAAAAATTAAAATCATAAAATTTCAAAATTACTCACATTTAGAAAACTAGGTGTTACACTCGCCAACCTAAAGCACAAGCCTATCGTCCCAAAATATAGTTTCATAAGTTGCTCTATATGCACAAAAGTCTCATTGTCATTCGAAGCCAAGTCCACTCATCGCCTGAAAGCACAGAGGTTCCGTCTTCTTCTGAAGCACAGTCTACTTGTCACCCCAGAAGCATAACAATACTTAATCCTCACTAGAGGTACATGAAGCATGGGTCCACCCAATTGGTTTGTTTAAACCACATCTTGCAGAGAAGATTAGGATTAAATCATGATTGATATCATATCAGATTGATTTAAATCTTGGATGAGGATCAATTAGACTCCAAATCTAGGATAAAATCTCGAAAATTACTCGGTTGTATCCGAGTAAGAAAATCGGCACACGCTATGTGTCTCCCCCTTCCGTTATGTTTATAACTACCAGAGATCTCGTTGAGGAGAAGATGTCCGCCACGTGTCAGCGCCGCAGAAGCTCGTACCGTATAATGGCGGTAGATTCTTTTATTTCTCAGGAACCCTAATGCACATCGCATATGTGCTCGGTTCTCTATAAAAAGAAGGATTTCTTCTTCCACCAAAGGATGGATCAATAGAAGAAAATTGACAATCTTCAAAGGATCAGCAATCTCTATCCACGAAGAGTCGACCACCATCATCCACCGATCAACCAAAGAACCAACCAACCAACCATCTTCAAGGGATCTTCTCTTCTAGACAGCCTCTTGATCAGTGAACCCAGAGTCCCATCAAAGGCGCCAGAAAGCCATAGCAAGGTTGATTCGTCGTTAGATCGTCAACGGAGTAAAGAAGCTGCTACAGTGCTCGATCTCCACCGTCACACTTTTCTAGAAACCGCTTTTCCCTGTACTTAGAATATCCTGTTTAGGGCTTCCTTTTTTGTACACAGATACCTTATATGTTCAATAAAGTAAAAAATTTCGTTCAACCTTTTGTAATGTCGAACAGTGTTGAGCGCATGATCGACTATAGAGGATGATTTTAAAACTGAAATGTTTTCTAAATGCAGCCTCTGATGCAATTCTTTAATACCAAACTCTAGATTCAACAAAATTGTACTAGCATTGGCTAAGAGTGGTATAGTCTTGATTTGAAAGCTTTAGCTCATAAAAAACACTTAAAAATATTAAACAAAAGAGTGAATGAGTTATTTGGAAATGAGAAAGTTCTTTCCTATATATAGTAATTTTGTAGACTGAATTTTAGCTGAGTTCGGATGCAGAACTCTCGTATTTGAACGTTGAATGAAGATTTGGAGGCATTTTAAACTAGAAATCAAACTAGCTTGGACCAAACTTGGGTCGAGTTTACCCCATGTTTTGCCTGGGTTAGGTCAGAACTTTTGGGCTAAAATCTGCTGGGCTTTGAACTTTTTAGAAGTATTGACTTTTGGATGTAGCATATGTGGATATATAGGTTTAATTTATGTGGACTGAGAAAAGCCTAAGCCAGTACCGATCCTGATCAACCTTTACATATTTTTTCTAAACTCAATAAATGTAAAAATATAGAAGAAAACATAAAAAAGCTTGATCTTGATTCCATACCTTTGAGTTCTTGATGACGATGCAATATTTATACTTTGTAGCAGTACGACGTAGATGCAGTAAGTCGTAGATGCAAACGTTCTTATTATTTGAAACCTGACATCCTGTAGCAGTATCTATATTTTGTGTATCAACCAAAGTTGACGGTGATTATCAAAATCAGGTGTGATCATTAACCAATGGGCCAATACTTCTTATATTATGTTTTTCAATACATTATAAATGTTGTAACTCATTTATTGGTTAGTCATGTTTTGTATTATGATATGATTCTGACACCGTGTGACATTGTATCACTGTTATTATTTTTGACCAGATCTGGCTATTGTCTGATATTGATTTCTGACATTCGAGGAAGAGAAAATGCCAAGTAGATATTCGGGTAAACCATATATTTTTGACTAATAGTTTCCATACACTGTATGTATGTTCGAGTTGTACCAATCTGAGTAAACACCTAGCCGCCAACATATTCAAAATGGTATTTCAAAACAGGTAGAATGCTAGTCGTGTTATTCTTTTTCATTAGCTATTCTCGGGGTTGGTCGTGTTTATTATTGTTCACTATTGTTCTCATAGTTTTTTCATGCTGCAGGTGTAACCCTCGTTTTTAAAATTTCAAAATTTTTATTTATTTTAAATATTTTACATTAGAGAATAAATTTTGTATTTAAAATTATATGAAAGAAATCATATATATATTTTTGAATGACAAAAATGTTTGTCAAATTATATTTTCCAAATTTTTCGTTTAGGATTTTTCTTGAATTATTTGATAATACTAAGTATTAATTTTGAATTATTATTGTAAACATATATTAGAGTTAAATTTGATTTAGCCTTGAATTATAGATTATTGTCTTTGATTAAAAAAATCTATTTCTATATTATTTGGATAAGAGTTGTATTTATGAAAATGTATTTTTCAAATTATTGATAATATATAGTATTATACCTATTATGACCAATATGTGAATTGATCATTCTAGTTTTAATTTAATCTATTTTGATAACTATTTGAAGAAATTTGATATTTATAGATTAGTCAAATCTAAATTTGAATTTATTTATATTAAAGGATTTGATCAAATTATTGGATTTCTAATCCTCCTCTAATTAGAAAACCCTTTAACCTATATAAAGGGAGGCTTCCTTTTATTTTCCTCACAAAATTCTCAACGCCATCTAGCCAACCAATATCATAACAGGTTCGTGTCGTGCACCGTATCCGTGTCCGTAGTTCCTTTCTATTATTTTATTACAAATATATTATTATGTTGTGTCTGAAAATTTTAGACACCAACCTCCGACTCAACTATGTCATGTCGGACACTTCCTGACATGACACAATTTTTTGACATGACTAATTCCTAAATCCTAAATTCCTAATTTTTAAACCTGTCTTAAACTGGACGCAAAATCCCATGTTCCTCTGCCCCGATCTCCTTATGAACACCGCCAAGACCTTATTCCTGAAACCCGTACCTCCTTGCTAAGCCTCCCCAACCAGCTTCAATCGCCGTAAGGAACAAGTGCCTTCCTCCGCTGTTATTCTTTCCGGTTCAACAGCACCACTGATGTCATCTGGCCGGATCCACCACCACCGTGTCCTGCCGGACTACCCCATCCGGCCAGCGAACCAGTATCGTGCTGCCTCGAACTCCAACGCCACCACCATCTCCCCCTGTGTCACCAACTCCATACCTACCATCGCGTGCCCCTATGCCAACCTGTCGCACCCCTACTGTCTTTATCACTGGCCTCCTCCGACCGGCCAACCGTCGTCTACCACCTTCATCAAACCTAATACCCAATACCCCACTCAACCACCACAAATACTACCAAAAACAAAGAAAAAGGCATAACACTAACCTCCTCCATGTCACCGTGCTATCGCAAACCTGAACCGAGCTCTGGTGCCGAACCCTAGCTTCCACCGTCATGGTTGTGCCAGCACCATGGCCATGTCTGATCCTCGGCAACCCTCACTCGACGGAGCCCTGACCCCTCCTCCAGCTCAAAAACCCCTCCGCCACCGTCGGCCATGCTTCCATGTGCTGGCGACGCCAGTGCCATCCAGCAAGTAGCATGCTCTGGTAAACCCCCTTCACTCGCTCTTTCTCTTTCCCTCTCTTCTCACCGCTCCTCTCTCTACTTCCTCTCTTTTGCTCTCTGATTTCTCTCTCCCTCTTTCGCTGATTCTTCCCTCTTCACCTTCTCCTTCTTTTGTTTTTCTTCTAATTTGTTTTATTTCCCTTTACTAAACTCTCTCAGTCTATGGTACATGGAAGAGAGTGAAGATTTTTTTTTACATTTATTATTATATTATTTTTATTTAAAATTTTACTAATAACGATAAGTATAATGTTATTTTATTAGTTATTAGTAGTTAGTATACATATGTTTATTATTGTACTACTTAGTAATATTATTATTATTATTATTTATAATTAATATCATTGTTTCATTTATTCTCTAAAATATATACTTATATTAATTTATGGTATTTTAAATATATGACTCTTGACTTAAAAATATTATTGTCGTATTTTCTAAATTATTGTTCGACCTAAAAACATGATTTCTATATTTTTCAAGTATCTATCCAAAAATTATTTTGATTAATAAGATAGAGTTTTCGAATATAATAAATTTTTTCTAACATAGTTATATATATATTTATGTTTACCAATTTTTTTCGAATATCTATTCTTGTCCATGACTAAATCAAATCTTTTCTATCTTCTTACGAATTTTGGACTTCTTTATATCGTCCCAAGCTAATTCTACTAATCCGGACTCAATGGAACTATCTGTCCCATCACCTGAGATCATCTTGCGTAGCTTTAACATATGTGATTATTATTGTCCCGACATGATCATATCGTGCATGTCAAACTTCAATAAAATCGAGGCAAGTACTTACTTGTTTATGCTTTATTTGTATTTACTTTATATTGTTGTATTTCACTTATACATGTTATTTTTTGTGTCTTAATTATTTACACACACAAGAGTTGAGTGATTGACTAAAATTTTCTTATTGTTATCGTGATCATTATCATGATTGTGTTTACATGATTGTGAGGTATGGATACTGATAAAGCCCGATTGTATTGTTGCAACTCTTTCGTTTACAGGTCTGATCGTTTATATCCTCATCGTTCGTCCAAGCCGCCCATATATAGGAACATTGTACTTCTCATAACATGTGCACTATTATAGTTTATATGAGTTTCTTTATCTTCTCACGTTTGCTACTTTTTTTATTGGTTCTTCTATTGCATGGTTTCTTGTTCGTATTGTTCATGTTTCCATTAATCATTGTTTTACATGTTTAGTATTATATTTCTTTATATTATACTTGTATCATGTTGGTTTAAACTTGTACTTGCTCCCATCCAGACAGCATATTTTTTTCAGTTGACAGATTCTTGATGACTTTCTATCTTGCTTTAGGTTCCTTCGGGTGGAATTAGAGGTATCTTGGAGACCAATCGTAGATTCTAGCTAGAATAGTCATATGTAGCAGATTTGTATCTGAATGCAATTTGAATGTATTATCGTATTTGTAATTTAAATAATTATTGTGAATGAGCAAAATAGATATGAATTTGTTGTATTTGAGATTTATATTGAGGTATAGACAGCGTAATTTAAATATGATTTTGTTGTAGGCTGGACTTGGCCACGTACTAGTATCCCAAAAGTGGGAGAGGGTCGTGACAAGTTATATGGTGGCCCATACAGGTCCGTTTTCGCAAAATTGTGTGAACTCATGGTAGTGCTTAATTTAGTTGCACTACTGCGAGCCTGCGATTAGGAAGTGCTCATTTATAATTAGGATTGATTTAATTTTTAGGAGAATGACTAGGACTAGGTTTAGAAAAACCCTTATTCTACTTGATTACTTGGGTAGTTAAGGTTGCAATATAGGCTATGTGGTTAAGATATGAGTAAAAATTAAAATTCGAGGTTTGAATGATTTTGAAAGAATTTTCATATTTGAAAACTTTTTGTATAAGGATTTAATATTATTATGGTATGAACAAAGGTGGGCAGATTTTCGATTGGTAAATTAGATCTTAGAGATCAATTGATTTATAAATTTCAGGGTAGTTAAAATTTCGATGCTCGATGTTTAAATTGATGAATTTGTTGATAAAGTTAAATTTTTGAAAGATAATGATTTATAAATTGTGATAAGAAATTTGAAGGTATATTAAATTTTAAATATTGAGGATAGGAGGGAATAATGAAATTTTTAAATATTTTAAGGAATTTAAATTTGAAGATTATGATATGAAACTGGGTATTGAAATATAGATCTAAAGTGACTAATGGAAATTAATGATATTTGAAATAATTTTTTGGTTATACGATTTATAAGATTGAGGATTTTTTTTGGATATATGATTTATAAGATCGAAGATATTATGACATGTATGGTGTATTATATAGGCCAAACTCCTCTAACTCTATTCCTTGATCATAGATTTCTAGTTATCTAAATTCGGTTGTTTTTCATCTATTGTTTGTTTCTATCCTAAATTTTGTGAACCTTCTAGAATTCAAGACCATAACCTAGTCCTCGAATATCTATTCATGCCCTATCCCTCATTTTTTACCAATGATTAGAACAATCCTTCTATTTTAAAGAACTTTTACTATTTTTCATCTAATGATTTTTGTTTTCTTGCTTTGATAAATTACTAATACTTTTCATCTATATGCTAGATATTTTTAAATTCGATGATGAATTTATTTCTATGGTGGATAGATTGGTAACCCTCGTTTTCAAAATTTCAAAAATTTTGTTTACTTTATTTATTTTAAATATTTCAAATTAGAGAATAAATTTTGTGCTTGGAATTGCACGAAGGAAATCATATATATTTTTGAATGACAAAAATGTTTGTCAAATTATATTTTCATAATTTGATTTTGGGTTTAGGAAAATATTTGCAACGACCATGGTTTGTATTACGTATTTTGGTTTACGTGTACGTGATTTCGGACCTGTATTTAGACTTGTCCTGATTGGCTAGCCTTGAGTTCTGCATTGGCATGAGTTAGTCAGCATTTCATGGTTCTGGCATGCACTGGGTTCGGTTGTGTTCGGCTTGATTTGGTTCGGTTTGGGTTGGAGTGCAAACCCCTACCTACCCCACTCCATCATTTATTAACCCCCAACCACCTTTCTCTCTCTTTATTCAATTTTCTCATTACTGCTCTTCCTCTTCTTCTTTCTCACCGAACTCCACCGTAGGCAAGTGCAAATTGCTTCATGGAGGAACTTAGATTTTGTTGTTCCATTGTCTTCTTCATGAGATTCTAAGTCACTTTAGTATTTAGCATTTTTGAATTCCATGGCTCATATCATGTAGATCTAAGTTTAAGTATTTTTTATCTTCATGGTTTTGATCTTCTGAAACATGGTCGTTTTTGAATTGGAGAGTTCCACGTAATAGGGAATTCGATTTTATGCAAGTTTTGCTCTGGAATAGTCAGATTTCATTGAGACTTGACTGAGATGGGGCTTCCTTGGATTTGTGAGCTTTTACGCCTGTATTCTTGGCCATAGAAAGAAGATGGAGTTTTACGCATATGTTCTAACGTGTTAGCGTAGTGTTTTAGCCTTTACGCCCACGTTTCACGTGCCAGCGTATCATTTGCTCTCTTCTACGCACACGCTATACGTGCCCGCGTATTATTCAGCCTTTTACGCTCACGCATTTGCGTGCCAGCGTACTTCGTTCTACGTTGAGTTCATTCAAAATTCTACGCTCAGGACCCTTCCGCTCGCTTAAAATCGTACTCGCGTAGATTCTGGCTCGAGTAGACTCTCGCGAGCGTAAAGTTTTGCCCGAGTGTTACCTCGTATAGAGCTTGCTCGCGTAGAGTTTCACTCATTTGGAGCTATTTCACCTTGTCCTTGCTAGCGTAAAGCCAATTTTTACGCTTGAGGCCCCTTGGCCTAGCGTAGAGTTTTACGCATAGAGTTCACTAGCGTAACCTGTAGTACGTACGTAGAGACCTTAAGTCCCTATGGCGTACGCCTTTATCCTTTTATATCCTTACGCCTTTTGTCTTGAACTTGATAAATCACGAATTGATTGACATGATTGAAATGGCAATTGTACATGACATGGTGTGACACGAAAAATTTACATGACCTGAACAAGGCATGCCAAGTTTATGATATGATAATGGCCCGTCGTGGCGCACTCTTGATAAGTAAACTTGACATGACAAGAATGAATGGCCTGGATACCGTAGATAATTGTGTTTATACAATTGAACCAGTATTGCCTTGCATCATGTATAGGATAGGGATCCCTGAATACCACAGTTAGGGGTACCTACTGAAATTAACGAAGGCTAATAACTAGAAATTCTAGTAGTCATGGAAAGATTTCCCAGCTACCGGCAATCCCGTTATCCTGGCGCACTAAGTGGACTTGTAGCCTACCGACGAGCAGAAAACATTCTAACATACAGTCATGTGTTGCACCTTTCATGAACAGACATTCGACCTGGATAACCTGGATGGTCTGCAGGACTTGTAGCTGTTGGAATAATCTCATTGTATCTTGCTAGTAACTAGGCATGTGATAACCCTAGTTAGTTAAAGTATCAAGCCGTACTCTTTGCTTGGCCGTGATTGATTGAATGGAGTCTAGCCCAGCTTTGTCTCGTCCTGATTCTGTACAAGATTATGACATGACATGATTACTTATGATTACCTTAACAATAACGATCAGGGGTCAAGTTCTGTTCAGGCGAAGGGTTACAACCCTGGTCCTTGTTTGATTTAAGGGTTGTAACTGGCTCCCGGAGCAGTTCTGTGTCCTCTCTTCGTTTATTGTCTTATTGTACCCCATGTCATGCTCGTCATATTTTATCTTACCTCAATAGCAAGATTATTATAATGGCCTTAACAATAACGATCATGGGTCAAGTTCGGTTCAGACGAAGGGTTACAACCCCGGTCCTTGTTTGGTTTAAGGATTGTAACCTGGCTCTCGGAGCAGTTCTGTGTCCTCTCTTCGTTTATTGTCTTATTACTTTACCAACAAGTATTTGAGACGTGTTTCTATTCAGGTGAAGGGTTGCAACCCCGGTCCTTATTTGGTTTAAGGGTTGTGACCTAGCTACTTGAATAGTTTCCTCGTACTCAATTTCACTGTGGTTGGCTCTGTTGTTATCAGTTTTCTTTATATAGTTATCTTTAATATTCTTTTATTATATGCTGGTTTTAGTTCCTAAGTGAAGTCTCCTTTGTGGTACTTGCTCTTTCTGGGATATGATCCAGCTGATTTTGTATGGCCAGATTTTGGAGTAGCTCTAGAGGATCTACCTACATTCCAGCCAGATGGTGACCACCAGGCGTAATCCAGGCAACGAGTGGATTTTTTTTGTTCTCTCACTCGATTGTAAAAATATTCTTTTGAGGTATTTTAGCCGACGAGCACATGTTGGCTCGATTGTACCTTTATTTACTGTCTTCCTACGGACTGTAACATGATTGACAAATCCTAGGATTGATCATGTATGACTGAAACTCTTGCTAGTCTTAACATTTTGTACGACTAGCTTCATGATCATCCAAATATGTATTGTAGGGGACGCCTTACTATTGTATATTTGGTGCTCTGATATCTTATAATTGTTATTACTTGCTTGAGATTAAGACAATAGGCTTGTTCATGACCTTAGGTGACTGATGGCTTGTAGATAAACCCTCACATATCTAGACAGCCGTGACCGTATAGCGAGGTGGGTTGCACTTTATTATACGTAGCTGGCTATGTTCGCCCCCGCTCTCTAGTATTCTGGTTCTGGGGCGTTACATGGTTTAAGTGGTGGCCCATGCAGGTCTTGTAAATCAAGATATGTGAGGGTTTACCGAAGAGATGTCCCAATCAGCACTCGCCCTTGATCTCTGCTCGTATCCTCTAAATCCCTGAATTCTTGACCTGATCACATGCTTGTATCTTTGATATGTCCTGGTCCTTTCTTATTGTTTCCTATGTCGTCTTCTTCAGCGGTATTGTTCCTGGTCCTACCGATCAGCAAGACGGAGCACCTCCCATGGACCAGCAACAACCTAGAGATCAAGCCCAGCATTCAGGAGTAGCCTCCAGAGTCATGCCTACTGGGGGTCAAGAGCCACCAGTTCAGCCCGTCCAGCTTGTAGAGCCTGATGATGACACTTTGGTGGGTCTCATTAGGACATTGTTAGCTTCACAAGATCGTCGAGGAGATGCCTTGCACCAGGCAGTGGCAGATGCTCTGACCAGAGAAGGTCACCATGGGAACAACGCGGCCAACAGCTACAAGCGCTTGAACCCTCCATTCTTCGATGGTAGCAAAAATATTATTACCGCAGATGCTTGGCTTCAAGACACAGAAGTGATTCTAGAAGCGGCGAAGACGCCCGAGTACGAGAAGGTGGTCGTGGTGCGCCTGCAGCTATTGGATCTTGCCCACAGCTGGTGGGCATCGCAGGCCGTTGGATTAGTAGCATCTATTTCTTGGGCAGTATTCCGAGAGAGATTTTAGACTAAGTACTTTGATGTTGTAACTCAGTACGGCCTACAGACGAGGTTCACCAATCTGAAGGAGATGGACAGGACGGTCGATGGATATGCGGTCGAGTTTTCCAGACTTAGTCGGTTTGCTCCCACCTTGGTGGCAACCGAGTTCGACAGAGCCCAACGGTTCCAGCAGGGACTTCATCTAGAGATTCTATTGGCAGTGGAGCAGTTCGAGCATCAGACTTTTGATGCAGTGTTGAGAGCAGCCAGGAGGCAGGAATATACCTCCCAGAGGATCGTGGATAGGACCAGGGTCGGAAGCGATCCCACAGTCAGATGAATCAATCTTCAGCACCAACCCTAGAAGCCAGGGCTTTGACCATTGGAGCTCCGAGGCGGGCGGCCTCAGTAACGTCGGTTCAACATTCAACTCTGACGTGCCATCAACATCAGAAGTAGAAGCACTCTTCTGCAGTAGGATGTTGGTACTGCTGGAAGCCCGGGCATGTGGTATCAAAGTATCGCAGAGCACAGGGTTTTTCTTGGTTTGTGGTGCCCCTGACCACAGGGTTGGGAACTGCCCGAGCAGGGGGAGTTCATCTTCGTTAGCCTTCTCTAGTCCTTCAGTTAGAGGACCAGTTCCAGTATCAGTCCAGCAGCAGCAGTACCCTTCCCTAAGGCCCTTGTCGCCTCATGCCCAGGCATTCCAGTAGCAAAGACCGCAGCAGTATGCCTAAGTCCTGATCCAGAGCAGACAGAGAGGTTTTCAGTAGAGGGGACCCGCACCCAGAGGACATGGTCAAGTGCTGGCTTTGACCATGGGAGAGGAAGGATTGGCACCAGGTGAGGTGGTGGTAGGTATTATTCTCGTTAACACCTTTCCGGCTTCAGTATTATTTGATTCTGGTGCATCGTAATCATTTATGTCTGCACGATTCACGATACGGATATGACTAAATCTCGAGTCATTATCAGTAAGGCTCAATATACTTACTGGTAACGAACTTGTGGGCGTAGATAGAGTGTTTTCCTCGTGTCGAATTGTAGTTAGCGGTAGAGAATTTCCTGCTCTCGATGGTCGATTATGATGTGGTCTTAGGGATGGATTGGTTGAGAGACAAGTATGCTAGGATAGACTGCCATATTGGCAGAGTTATTTTCAGCATTCCAGGCGAGCCAAAGTTTTTCTTTTCCCGTGGCAAAGTTGAACCTTCTCCTCCAGTATTGCAGATGGCAGTAGCAGCAGTACAGTTACCCCGGATAGTCGAGGAGTTTCTAGATGTTTTCCTATAAGAGCTTCCAGGCATGTCGCCAGAGCGAGAGGTCGAGTTCATATAGACATGATCCCAAGGATAGCCCAGTATCAGAGAGAGTCTATAGGATGGCGCTGTCAGAGCTAGAGATATTTTATAAGATGATTGAAGAACTCAGAACCAAGAGATTTATTCGTGCTAGTGGATCGCCTTGGGGAGCCCCGATGCTTCTAGTAAAAAAGAAGGTTGGTACGTCCAGATTATGTGTAGATTATCGTACCTTGAACTCAGTGACAATCAAGAACAGATACCCTCTCCCGAGGATAGATGACTTGTTTGATCAACTCAAGCGGCCAGCAGTATTCTCGAAGATTGACTTACGGTCAAGATACCATCAGATCAGAGTCAGAGAGCAGACATCCCAAAGTCAGCTTTCAGATCTAGATATGGGCGTTGGGAGTTCCTTGTTATGCTATTTGGAGCAACCAATGCGCCAGCTGTATTCATGGACCTCATGAATCGTATCTTCATGCCTTATTTGGATCAGTTTATGATTGTGTTTATAGACGACATCCTGGTCTACAGCAAGAGTGAGGTGGAGCATAATAAGTATCTCCGTGTAGTTCTTCAGATTCTCAGAGAGCACCAGTTGTATGCCAAGTTCAGTAAATACGAGTTCTCGCTCGATCGTATTTTGTACTTGGGTCATATCATCACCAGAGGAGGAGTAGAAGTGGATCCCCAGAAGATCGTGGCCATTGAGACATGACCAGTACCTATCACAATTGCAGAAGTTTGTAGCTTTCATGGATTGGCCGACTACTACCAGCGATTTGTTTCAGACTTTGTTCGGATTTTAGCGCCTATGATGCAGTTGACCCACAAGGATGTGCAGTTTACTTGGACAACAGAATGTCAGGAATCCTTTGAAAAGTTGAAACGAGGCTTGATGACGACTCCCATTCTCAAGCTTTCAGATGGGACTGGAGGATTTTCAGTGTATTGTGATGCTTCAGGCAGAGGTTTAGGAGGTGTTCTGATGCAGCATGAGAAGGTAATAGATTATGTGTCACGTCAACTTCATGATCATGAGAGAAATTACCCAACCCATGACTTGGAACTAGCAGCGATAGTGTTTGCACTTAAGCTTTGGAGACACTACATGTATAGAGATAGGGTGGAGATTTTCACCGATCACAAGATCCTAAAGTATGTATTCACTCAGAAGGATCTCAACATGCGTCAGAGGAGGTGGCTAGAGCTGCTTGTGGGTTATGATGTCAACCTGCAGTATCATCCAGGGAAGGCCAACTTCGTTGCAGATTCGTTGAACAGGAGAGCCGGAGTTTATTTCCTAACAGCACAACCAGAGTTGTTAGCAGATCTTCAGAAAATGGGCATGGAAGTTGTCCTTCCTACCACTATAGCATTTATGGCCAGCATGCAAGTTCAGTCCGCTATAGTCGAAAGGATCCGGATGGCGCAGCCAGCCGATTCCAAGCCTCAGCGACTCAGAGCCAAGTGTGAGGAAGGACGACGGCCAAATTTATGCATCCATGAAGATGATACACTTCGACATGGGAAGCATTTTTGTGTACCCAGCGGAGATATCAGACAGGGGATCATGGCAGAGGCTCACAGTTCTCAGTATTCCGTACATCCCGGCGGTACAAAGATGTACCGTGATATTCGTCAGCACTTTTGGTGGAATGGCATGAAGAGGGATAGCCCGGTTCGTCTCTCGATGTTTGGTTTGCCAACGAGTTAAAGCTGAACATCAGAGACCAGCTGGACTTCTTTAGCCCTTGTCGATTCCAGAATGGAAGTGGAAGCATATAACCAAGGACTTCGTGACAAGCTTACCTAGGTCCCCGGTCGGTAGAGATACTATTTGGGTTATCATAGACAGGCTAACGAAGGAGGATCACTTTCTCCCGTTCAGAGTTGGTCAGTCGACGGCTCAGCTAGCAAAGATATACTTCAAGCAGATCGTCAGACTTCACGGCGTACCAGTCAGTATCACCTCGGACAGAGATATAAGATTTATGTCACACTTTTGGCGTAGCCTGCAGGAGAGTTTGGGAACTCACCTCCAGTTCATCTCAGCTTATCATCTGCAGACAGATGCTTAGTCAGAGCGTACCATACGAACCTTGAAAGATATGATAAGATCTTGTACGTTCGACTTCGGTGGTTCATGGGAAGTTTACCTACACCTGATGGAGTTCTCATACAACAACAGTTTCCAGGCCAGTATCCAGATGGCACCGTTCGAGGCCCTATATGGTAGGAAGTGCAGATCCCAGCTAGCATAGGATGATGTTGGTGAGAGACAGATGCTCGATCCAAAAATGATTGCTCAGACGGTTGAGGTGATCAGAAGAGTCAGAGATTATCTTCAAGTTGCCCAAGATCGCCAGCACCATTGGACCGATTCTCATCGGCGACCCCTTGAGTTTTCTGTCGACGACCATATATTCCTGAGAATTTTGTCTAACCGTGGCGTCATTCGTTTCGACATACGGGGAAAGCTTAGTCCTAGGTATATAGGGTCGTTCGACATTCTGGAGCGAGTAGGTGATGTATCCTATCGTCTGGCTCTTCCACCGTTGTTACGTGAGGTGCATAATGTCTTCCATGTATCCCAATTACGACGGTATATCCCGGACCCGAGCCACATCCTTGATCATTCGAAATTGGTTGTTGGTACCAACCTTTTGTATGAGGAGAGGCCCGTGTCTATATTGGACCGGAGAGAGAAGATACTCAAGAACATGACTATTAAGTTAGTCCATGTTGCTTGGGATCATCACTCTTTGGAAGAGTCAACGTGGGAGCGTGAGGATGATATCCGATCGCAAAATTACGACATGTTTGACTCGTAAGGTATAATGTCTTCCTTATGCCTCATGCTCTCCGTTCCTTGATTGAATGAATGATTGCCTGATTGGTTACTTAGTTATAACTTATCTGTGATTAGTATAGCTTGTCCTTGCCTCTCTAGCCTCTTAATTAAATTTTGAGTACAGAATTCTTTTATGGTGGGTAGAGTTGTAACGATAATGGTTCATATTACGTATTTAGCTTTACGTGTACGGGATTTCGGACCTTTATTTAGACTTGTCCTGATTGGCTAGCCTTGAGTTCTGCATTGGCATGAGTTAGTCAGCATTTCATGGTTCTGGCATGCAGTGGGTTCAGTTGGGTTCGGCTTGATTTGGTTCGGTTTGGGTTGGAGTACAAACCCCTACCTACCCTCCTCCATCATTTATTAACCCCCAACTGCCTTTCTCTCTCTTCATTCAATTTTCTCAATACTGCTCTTCCTCTTCTTCTTCCTTACCGAACCCCACCGTAGGCAAGTACAACATGCTTTATAGAGGAACTCAGATTTTGTTGTTCCATTGTCTTTCTCATGAGATTCTAACTCACTTTAGTATTTAGCATTTTCGAATTCTATGGCTCATTTCATGTAGATCTAATTTTTAGTATTTTGATCTTTATGGTTTTGATCTTCTGAAACTTGGTCTTTTTCGAATTGGAGAGTTCCATGCAATAGGAAATTCAATTTTACGCAAGTTTTGCTCTGGAATAGTCAAATTTTATTGAGACTTGACCGAGATGGGGCTTGCTTGGATTTGTAAGCTTTTACGCCTGTTTTCTTGGCCATTGGGAGAAGATGGAGTTTTTCGCACACGTTCTAACGTGTTAGCGTAGTGTTTTAGCCTTTACGCCCACGTTTCACGTGCCAGCATATCATTTGCTCTCTTTTACGCATACGCTATGCGTGCCCGCGTATTATTCAGCCTTTTACGCTCACGTATTTGTGTGCTAGCATACTTCGTTCTACGCTGAGTTCATTCAAAATTTTGCGCTCGGGACCCTTCCACTCGCGTCAAATCGTACTCGCGTAGATTCTTGCTTGAGCAGACTCTCGCGAGCGTAAAGTTTTGTCTGAGTGTTTCCTCGCGTAGAGCTTGCTCGCGTAGAGTTTCACTCGCATAGAGCTATTTCACCTTTCCCTTGTTAGCGTAAAGCCAATTTTTACGCTTGAGGCCCCTTGGCCTGGCGTAGAGTTTCACGCGTAGAGTTCACTAGCATAATCGGTAGTACGTGCGTAGAGACCTTGAGTCCCTATGGTGTACGCCTTTATCCTTTTATATCCTTATGCCTTTTGTTCTGAACTTGATAAATCATAAATTGATTGACATGATTGAAATGGCAATTGTACATGACATGGTGTGACAAAAAAAATTTACATGACCTAACATGACAAGGCATGACAAATTGTATGACGTTATAATGGCCCGTCGTGCGCACTCTTGATAAGTAAACTTGATATGACAAGAATGAATAGCCTGGACACCGTAGACGATTGTGTTTGTACAAGTGAACCAGTATTGTATTGCATCATGTCTAGGATAGGGATCCCTGAATACCACGGTCAGGGGTACCTACTGAAATTAACTAAGGCTAATAACTAGAAATTCTAGTAGTCATGGAGAGATTTCCCCGCTACAGGCAATTCCGTTATCTGGGCGCACTAAGTGGACTTGTAGCCTACCGACAAGTAGGACACAATTCCAGCACACAGTCATGTGTTGCACCTTTTAAGAACGAACATTCGACCTGGACAACCTGGATGGTCTGCAGGGCTTGTGGCTGTTGGAATAATCTCATTGCATCTTGCTAGTAACTAGGCCTGTGATAACCCTAGTTAGTTAAAGTATCAAGTCGTACTCTTTGATTGGCCATGATTGATTGAATGGAGACTAGCCCAGCTTTGTCTCGTCCTGATTCTGTACAAGATTGTGACATGACATGATTACTTATGCTTGCCTTAACAAAAACGATAAGGGTTCAAGTTCTGTTCAGGCGAAGGGTTACAACCCCGGTCCTTATTTGGTTTAAGGGTTGTAACTTGGCTCCCGGAGCAGTTCTGTATCCTCTATTCGTTTATTATCTTATTGCAACCATGTCATGCTCATCATGTTTTACCATACCTCAATAGCAAGATTATTATACTGGCCTTAATAATAACGATCAGGGGTCAAGTTCGGTTCAGGCGAAGGGTTACAACCCCGGTCCTTTTTTGGTTTAAGGATTGTAACCTGGCTCCCGGAGCAGTTCTATGTTCTATCTTCGTTTCTTGTCTAATTACTTTACCAACAGGTATTTGAGATGGGTTTCTATTCAGGTGAAGAGTTGCAACCCTGGTCCTTGTTTGGTTTAAGGGTTGCGACCTAGCTACTTGAATGGTTTTCTCGTATTCAATTTCACTGTGGTTGGCTCTGTTGTCAGTTTTCTTTATATAGTTATCTTTAAAATTGTCTTATTATATGCTGGTTTTAGTTCCTAAATGAAGCCTCCTTTGTGGCACTTGCTCTTTCTAGGATCTGACCCAGCTGGTTTTGTATGGCCAGATTTTGGAGTAGCTCCAGAGGATCTACCTACCTTCCAGCCAGATGGTGACCACCAGGCGTAACCTTGGCAACGAGTGGGTTTCTTTTGTTCTTTCACTCTATTGTAAAAAATATTCTTTTTAGACGTTTAGCCGACGAGCACGTGTTAGCTCGATTGCACCATTATTTAATATCTGCCTACGGGCTGTAACATGATTAACAAATCCTAGGGTTGATCATGTATGACTGAAACTCTTGCTAGTCTTAAGATTTTGTACGACTAGCTTCATGATCATCCAAATATGTAATGTATGGGATGCCTTACTATTGTATATTTGGTGCTCTGATATCTTGTAATTATTATTACTTGCTTGAGATTGAGACAATAGGCTTGTTCATGACCTTAGGTGACTGATGGCTTTTAGATAAACCCTCATGTATCTTGACAGCCGTGACCGTATAGCGAGGTGGGTTGCACTTCATTATACGTAGCTGGCTTTTTTTGCCCCCGCTCTCCAGTATTCTGGTTCTGGGGCGTTACAATATTTTGAATTATTTGATTGTATTATGTATTTATTTTGAATTATTATTGTAAACAAATATTAGAGTTAAATTTGATTTAGTCTTCAATTATAGAATATTGTCTTTGATCAATAAAATATATTTCTATATTATTTGGATAATAGTTATATTTATGAAAAGCTATTTTTCAAATTATTGATAATATTCAGTATTATTCCTATTATGACCAATATTTGAAATGATCATTCCATTTTTAATTTAAATATATTTTGATAACTATTTGAAGATATTTGATATTTATAGATTGGTCAAATCTAATTTTGAATTTATTTATTTTAAGGGATTTGATCAAATTATTGGAATTCTAATCATCCACTATTAGGAAATCCTTTACCCTTTATAAAGGGAGGCTTCCCTTAGTTTTTCTCCCAAATTTCTTAATGACATTTAGCAATCCAATATCATAGAATTTCCTGTCATGCACCGTGTCCGTGTCTGTATTTTCTTTCTATTATTTTATTACAAATATATTATTCTATTGTGTCCGACAATTTCGGACACCAACCTCTGACTCAACAATGCCATGTCGGACACTCCCCGATAGGACACAATTTTTAAAAAAAATCAATTCCCAAATCCTTAATCCATAAATTATAATCCTAACCCCAATCTGGCCACAAAATCCCCTGTACCATCGCCCTGACCTCCTTGATAACACAGCCAAGCCCCTCTTCCTGAACCCCCCACCTTCCTGCTGAGCCGTCCAGACCAGCTTCGACCGCCTTGAGGAACAAGTGCCTTCCTCGACTATCATGCTCTCCAGTTCTGTGCCACCACTAGTGTCATCTATCGGATCTACCGCCACCATGTCCAGTCGGACTACCACATCCGGCCAGCGAACCACTGTCGCGCTGCCTCAAACTCTAGTGATACTACTATCTCCACCTGTGTCACCAACTCCATACCTACCATCATCGTTCTCCTATGCCATCCTGTCATACCCCAACTGCTTTCATCGTTGGCCTACTCCGACCGGCCAACCACCATCCACCACTATCATCAAACCCATCACCGCGAGGCGACTACCAAAAACACCTCCAAAAACAAGAAAAATGGCAGAACCCTAACCTTATCCATGTCACCATGCCCTCGTAGCCCGACCTGAGCTCGGGTGCCGAACCCAAGATGCCACCCCCATGGTTGTGCCAGCACCGTAGCCATGGCCGATCCCCGGCAACCCTCCCTCACTGGAGCCCTAGCCCTGCCTTCAGCCCAAAAACCCCTCCGCCACGTGCCTGCCACGATTGCCCGTACCGACGACGCCAATGCCATCGCGCGAGCATGTGCTCCGGTGAACCCACTTTACTCTCTCTCTCTTTTCCTCTCTTCTACTCGCTCATGTCTCTGCTTCCTCTCTTCCGCTCTCCGATTTATCTCTCCATCTCTTACTGATTCTTCCCACTTTACCTTCTCCTTCTTCTTTATTTTTTCTTCTAATTTTTTTCTTTCTCTTTACTAAGCTCTTTCAGCCTCTGGTACACGAAAGAGAACAAAGATTTCTTTTTACATTTATTATTTTATTATTTTTATTTAAAACATTCACTAATAATGATAAGTACAGTGTTATTTCATTAGTTATTAGTATTTAGTATACATACATTTATTGTTGTACTACTTAGTAATATTATTGTTATTTTTATTTACAATTAATATCATTGTTTCATTTATTCTCTAAAATATATTGTTGTATTATATTATGGTATTTTAGATATATGATTCTTAACTCAAAAATATTATTGTCGTATTTTCTAAATTATAGTTTGACCTAAAAACATGATTTCTATATTTTCAAGTATCAATCTAAAAATTATTTTTATTAATAAGATAGGGTTTTGAAATATAATAAATATTTTCTAACATAGTTTTATTTATTTATTTTTACCAATTTTTTTGAATATCTATTCTTGTACAAGACTAAATTAAATCTTTTCTATCTTCTTGCGAATTTCGAACTTCTTTATACCGTCCCTAGCTAATTTGACTATTCCAGACTCAATGGAATGGTCTGTTCCATCATCTGAGATCATCTTTCGTAGTTTTAACATCTAAGACTATTTTTGTGCAGACATGATCATATTGTGCTAGTCAAACTTCAAATCAAACCGAGGCAAGTACTTGTTTACGCTTTCATGTGTATTTACTTTATATTATTGTATTTCACTTATACATGTTATTTTCGTGTCTTAACTGTTTACACACACGAGAGTTGAGTGATTGACTAATGTTTTCTTATTTTTATTTTGATCGTTATCGTGATCGTGTTTACATGATTGTGAGGTATAGATATTAGAGGGTTACTATAACACCCAGTACCAAAATACGTAGGACTAGGAACGTAGACATGCTAGTTGTATACATACGAAGTATGCTCCAACATATGGAATCCTCGTATGTATACATAAGCTGTAAATGCAGTAAAACTAAGGCTAACTAATGTCATCCACAAAATGAAAGAATAAAAGATGTCATATAATCAACTATGAATTGTCATTGGTACATGTAGTTGGGCTGAGACAAATCCACTACCAACTATGAAAAGAAATACAGAACAAAAGAAAGAATTTGGCAAGCGAAGCGAAGACGATCAAAGTGCAATTATCCTAGAAGAAATAGAGATGATCATGTCCACGGCTAGAACACCTACAAAAAACAAGAGCACACCTGGCGAGATAACCAGGTCCTCAGAGGGACGTAACAAGATACATAATATCATGCCATATAAACTAAATAAATACTGCTCAATAATAATAAGTAAGATCGGATCATAACATGGTCCAATACACACCATTGAACTAGCGTACCATCCCCCAACCAATCAAAGACAGGAGATGGTAGACTAATTGACGATGACGTATCTTTCCATGCTATGAATCTAATATGGTATCCGGACCTCAACAAGTTCAGTACCTTCTCATCGGAATAGTGAGCTATACCGACAACCAAACAAAGACAAGATGTGGCAAACTAGTCCGCGACAAGCCATTGTTCCAAGCCACGGTCAGATACAAGTACCCAAACCAAAAAGTAATCATACCTAACGAATATAGGTGCCTAACCGTTCTAAGTGAAATGTAGTTAAGAATAATCCTTCCTACGCATGGGCCCTGGCTAAAATGGGATCGGCATGGTCCCCCTTGGGGCACCAGAGGCCCAATCAAGAAGAGCATAACGTTCCGCAGAACGCCAGTGGCCATCAGTAATCAGTGGGTCATCAACTCCGTATCTCCAGCGGAGCATCCGGGTCACAAGAGAAAGTGCATCGTAGCCCATACGCTAAGGAATTGTCCTCCCCGCCCAATGCCTACTATGTTGTATCCATAACAGAAAACTCTATAACCGCTAAGTCAAACTAGCATGCAATTTTGTTAGCGGTTAATCCTATCGCACGGCTTATCCGTACCGGTAGCCAGCCAATCACGCATGTCCGAGTTATACATGCGACTCACAACTTTGTGGTGCAAAAAGTGTCAAGGCCTATGAATGCAACACACAAAGGAGGTCACTTAATTTTAGGTTTAATGTGTAAGAAAATAATACATAGCAGAAAATAGAACTAAACAGTAAAATTTGTATCTACATATGCCATGTATCACAGTTTAAATTTTGTAGAAAAATAAATAATAAATAAATGCACGAATATGAGCTAAAGTAAAATAAATAGTTAATGGCAAGGTATCTTGCCTGATAGGACGCCTGGTGTACTGCAATGATCAATGTGGCACAAACTGCGACTTCGTGTAACAACTACACAAGGTCACCTCTGATGGTGGCACGGACAGTTCCATTGGGTCCAGAAGGGGTCAAATTAGTTAGGGCGAGGTGAAGGGGTCCAAATTCGCGAAGAAGTGGGTACGTATGATTAGGCATGATCAATGATGACGACAAAAAGGAAATTTAGAAGGTATTATAATATTTGAAAGTTGTTCTTTAGTCTATAAAATACTTTGGTAATTATTTGTCAATACTAGAAAACATTGCAGAGATTTTGGTGTATATATATATATATATATATATATATATATATATATATATATATATATATATAATATTCGAGAATCTAGAAAATTTATTTTGTTTGTCAAACTATAATTTAAATTAAATCCATTTTTAGAATACCATAAAATAATTTAGTAGTATATTTCATGTTAAGCAAAATCTATTTTTATCATTCACCTATTTTTAAAATTATCAATAATAATACTATTAAAACTTAATGATAATAATATACATATACGATGTACTCCAACAACCATATATTATGTATAAGCTGATTTATGCCAGCAATTTGATATAATAATAATTGTAGTACTGAAATAAAATAACAATGCTAATAACAGAAAAATCTATTAGTAATTATAATAATACAGAAATACCAAATATTATTATTATAATAGTAAAGAAATATCTATAATAATACTAATAGCAAAGAAATTTCTATTATTACTAATTAATAACAGCAAAGAAATATCTATAAGAATATTATTATATTATTACAAAAATCTATTAGTAATTATTATACAGTAGTTATTAAAATAATACTAAATATAAAGAAATATCTATTATAGGGAGAGAGTGTGAAAAGAATGAGGGGCGAGCCTCTCTTCTCAGTGAAGTGAGGAGACGAGCGGAGAGAGGGAGAAGTGAACGGAGAAGAGGGGGTTACCAGCGGGTCGAGACGGAAAGAGAGGGCGGGGAAGTTTCAAGTGGGCGGCTTCTACTCTGATTCCGGCCGGTGCACACACCATGGTGGATGTGTCGGCGGTTGGCTCGTCCAGTGGCGGCTGGCCATGGTGGTCAGTCGACCAGAGTCGACATTGGAAAGCGGGAAAAGGGTAGAGAGGAGAAGAAAAAAGGGAGCCCGGGGATATTCGGTACTAGATGCGGTAGAGCGGTCCGGAGTAGGGCGACGGGTTTGGAAAGGGCGGAGCATGGTGGCAGACCTACCGGCGGGTTGGGGCGGAGGCGCACCTATCTAGGTCGTGCGGTGGCACCGCCCCGAGCTCGAAGGCTGGGAACAATGCTGGTGGGCGGATGCGTACAGGGGCTCATCATCGGGAGGTCGGCCATGCGATGCTCAGCGCACAGGCAGTCAACGGCCAGGGGCTTGGAAGAGAAGGAGCAGCAGAGTCGGGTCAAGTGGGTTCGGTGGTGGCGTTCCGCGAAGATGGCGACCGGGCACGACTACGGTGGAGGTAAGCACTGGTGGTGGTGGTGTTTTATTTCTTTTGTAAATTTTGTGTGGTGGTGGCCGGTGGGGTTTTTGGTCGTGGTGTCGAATAATGGTGGAAACGGCGGTTGCGGGGTGGTCGGGTGTCGGAAAGGAGGGGTGATGGTGGTGGCGAGGATACGGTTCGGCCGAACTGGTTGTAGACATGGGGGCGTCCGAAGGGCGTGATGACGGTGGCGGTGGCAATATTACCATCGGGGTGAGGTTTATCGCAAGGCTCAAGACCAGGAAGGTTGGGGGAGTGTCGGGTGAGCAGTCGGTCGCGGTGGAGGCACCTAGTCACGGAGGTGGTAGTTGGGCGATGGTCAATTGGTGGTGGTAGAGTTGGCAGACAGGCCGGGGGAGGGGGAAGGTGCTGTTGAGGGGCAGAGTTTCCATATCCGGGGTGTGGACACGGGAAGGAGAAACAATGTATATGTAAAAATAGATATATTAGAAAGACACCCGGGTCGGACCTGAGGCTAATCACGGCTGACACGGAAAGGATTAGACACCGACACGATGCACAGCACGTTTGTGGAGGATTTGTGGAATAATTTGGATGAAAAATTTATGGATGCTCTCCTTATATAGGAGGTTGTACCTCCTATTTTGATAGGATGTATGAAAATTTAAATCTTTAATAGATAATTTGCTACTAATTTCAATAAATTTAAAACCAATCAAATCCAAATACAAATCCAATCTAAATCTAATTAAATTCCATCTTTTAGTCTAAAATCAAGTAAGATAATCAAATTTCAAATATAGATATTAATTAAACTTTTAAAATCAATCCATAAAATCAAATCAAGATTTAAATTGCCACAAAAATTTCAAAATATATTTTCCAAAAATACTAATAATAATAATTTTGAAAATTACATTATTATTTAAAAATAAACTAATAAAATATTTATGAAATATATATATATATATATATATATATATATATGTATGCACGAAGAATATTATTTATAATTAATAACTGTTATAAACGAAAGGCTTTTATGATTAAAAGAGCGAACTTAGAAAATTTTGGTACGATAGTAAGAATAATTATTATATATATTATTTTGAAATGATAAAAATAGAAAAATATTTTTCTAAAAATATGTACGGTCGCACATATTCGCACTCGTCGAGCAATTACAAAAAAAATAAAATTTCGTGCGTGACGTACAAAAAAACTACGCGACGTACAATACAAAATAAAAAAATCAGTACCAAATTTATTTTTAAAAAATAGTAGAAATTTAGGGGTTTTACATCCTACCCAACTTAAAAGAATTTCGTCCTCAAAATTAAGAATTTGTAGGGGATGAGAAGGCACAAGAGGGTATTGGTGAGGGACAATCATTCACAACGTAAAACAAAACATGCATTAGAAAATAGCGATTTCAATAATGGCGAGGATAATCATGGGTTAGCGGAAGAAGAAAAATGAGTAAAAGTTAAAGTTAAAACAAGATAACAGGCAATAAAGAATATTATGGTAACAATAGAAAATAATTTAGGGATTTAGAAGGTATGCCTTCTTGAGAGTAGGTTGATGGCACGATTAAAAGAACGAATTAAGTTCGCACCTAAATTAAGCGATTAGAAGGTCATGATAGGGCCGAGTAGTTTTAGGATGAAGATATTGCAACATTGAGTGTTAATGGTCATAATCGATAGGAAGGCTAGAGGCAGTTCTAGTATAACGCCTTCGTCCTTCTAAAATAGGTGAAGGCGAAAGCAATAAGGAGTTCAAAAGACGATGTTATCGAGTACGAATACGTGCTTCAAAGACGACCGAATAATTTCAAAGGAATTGTCAAGGCAGTCGTGGATGTGATTCTAAAGGCTAAATTTAATTATGTTCCATCCACGTAAAATAATAGACAAAAGCGAACCAATGTGCACTTGGTTGATCAGACCATCATGTACCGGTTCTGATTAGACAATATGTTAATGAGCGGCCGCTCAATAGCATATTCCTTGATTAAGCTCGATAAAGAATTAGCTTGCAAATACTAGGCTATATTAGCATCATTAGTCAAGATGGTAAAAACATAGGCACATGAGGTTTAGGTTGAAAGAAAGCAGAATTAGTTTAAACTCCTTACGATTATAAGTCACATCCTATGTTGGTCTCCATATAGTCGTCCTACAGTCTTCTTGTCCAAGTCCTTAGTTGACTAGATGGGTTAGGGTCCTCTAAATTCTAGAATCTAAGTAAACTTGTGAATATAGGTCACAAAGACAACAGGATTTCTAGGTCACAAGGCATTCTACCCAACTTAAAAGAATTAAACTAATGGTGTTTTGGGACAAAAAAATATGTCCAACTAGTAGGGGTCACCTGTCTAGCCTCTAGCAAACACGAAGGGAAGATAAGAATTATGATAGAAGGAATCAAGCATGATGCAATCGATGAGTCAAACGATAGTTCGAATATGGAATCGAGAAAAGAGGTCAAGTATGTGGATGAGATCCTAGACTTCTAATCCTATTCGCAGGCTTGCTTGGTATGGTAAAGTAACCAAATAATTTATCTTGACCTATATGGGCCACCACAAAACATGTAGCACCCAGTCCCAAAATACGTAGGACTAGGAACGTAGACAGGCCAGCTGTATACATACGAAGTATGCTCTAATATATGGAATCTGCATATGTATACATAAGCTGTAAATGCAGTAAAACCAAGGCTAACTAATCTCATCTACCAAATGAAAAAATAAAATATGTCATATAATCAACTATGAATTGTCATTGGTACATGTAGTTGGCGGAGACAAAGTCACTACCAACTATGAAAAGAAATACATAACAAAAGAAAGAGTTTGGCGAACGAAGCAAAGACGATCAAAGTGCAATCATCCTCGAAGAAATAGAGATGATCATGTCTACGGTTAGAACACCTAGAAAAAATAAGAGCGCACCTGGCGAGATAACCAGGTCCTCAGAGGGACGTAACAAGATACATAATATCATGCCATATAAACTGAATAAATAATGCTCAATAATAATAAGTAAGATCGGATTATAACATGGTCCAATACACACCATTGAACTAGCGTACCATCCCCCCAACCCTACAAGGACAGGAGATGGTAGACTAATTCACGATGACGTATCTTTCTATGCTATGAATCCAATATGGTATCCGGACCCCAACAAGGTTCAGTACCTTCTCATCGGAATAGTGAGCCACACCTACAACCAAACAAGAACAAGATGTGGCAAACTAGTCCGCGATAAGTCACTGTTCCAAGCCACAGTCAGATACAAGTACCGAAATAAAAACAGTACTCGTACCTAAAGGATAAAGGTGCCTAACCGTTCTAAGTAAAATGTAGTTAAAAACAATCCTTTTTACACATGGGCCCTGGCTAAAATAGGATCGGCACGGTTCCCCCTTGGGGCACCAGAGGCCCAATCAATAAGAGCATAACGTTCCGCAGAATGCCAGCTACCGTCAGTAATCAGTGGGTCATCAACCCCGTATCTCCAGCGGAGCATCCGGGTCACAAGGGAAAGTGCATCATAGCCCATACGGTAAAGAATTGTCCTCCCCGCCTAATGCCTACTATGTTGTATCCACAACAGAAAACCTCTATAGCCGCTAAGTCAAACTAGCATGCAATTCTATTAGCGGTTAATCCTATCACATGGCTTATACGTACCGGTGGCCAGCCAGTCACGCATGTCCGAGTTCTACATGCGACTCACAACTTTGTGGTACAAAAAGTGTCAAGGCCTATGAATACAACACACAAAGGAGGTCCCTTAATTCTAGATTTAATGTGTAAGAAAATAATACATAACAGAAAATCGAACTAAACAGTAAAATTTGTATCTACTTATGCCATGTATCACAGTCTAAATTTTGCCAAAAAATAAATAATAAATAAATGCATGAATATGAGCTAAATTAAAATAAACAGCTAATGGCAAGGTATCTTGCCTGGTAGGACGTTTGGTGTACTACAATGATCAATGTGGCACGAACTACGACTTCGGTTAGCAACTACACAAGGTGACCTCTAATGGTGGCACGGACAGTTCCATTGGGTCCAGAAGGGGTCAAATTAGTTAGGGCGAGGTGAAGGGGTCCAAATTCGCGAAGAAGTAGGTATATATGATTAGGCATGATCAATGATGATGACAATGAGGAAATTTGACGCAAGTAATAATATATGTTATTTTTAGAAGGTATTATAATATTTGAAAAGTAGTTCTTTAGTCTAAAAAATACTTTGGTAATTATTTGTCAATACTAAAAAACAATGCAGAGATTTTGGTATATATATATATATATATATATATATATAATAAAAAATTTAAAATAATAATAAACATATACGATGTACTCCAACAACCATATATCATGTATAAGCTGATTTATACCAGCAATTTGATATAATAATAATCATAGTACTGAAATAAAATAACAATACTAATAACATCAAAATCTATTAGTAATTATAATAATACAGAAATACCAAATATTATTATAATAATAGTAAGGAAATATCTATAATAATACTAATAGCAAAGAAAATCTATTATTAGGAAAGAAATATCTATTATTAGTAATTAATAATAGCAAAGAAATATCTATAATAATATTATTATATTATTATAAAAATCTATTAGTAATTATTATACAGAAGTTATTAAAATAATACTAAATACAAAGAAATATCTATTATAGAGAGAGAGTGTGAAAAGAATGAGGGCGAGCCTCTCTTCTCAGTAAGGAGAGGAGACGAGCGGAGAGAGGGAGAAGTGAACGGAGAAGAGGTGTTACCAGCGGGTCGAGACGGAAAGAGAGGGCGGGGAAGTTTCAAGTGGGCAGCTTCTACTAGGATTTCGGTCGTCAAACACACCGTGGTAGAGGTGTTGGCGGTTGACTCGTCTAGTGGGGGCTCGCCAAGGTGGTCAGTCGACCGGATTCGACATTGGGAAGCAGGAAGAGAGCATAGAGGAGAACGGAAAGGGGAGCTCGGGGAGAGTCGACGCTAGATGCGGTAGCAATCCGGATTAGGACGATGGATTTGGAAAGAGAAGAGCATGGCGACAGATCTACCGGTGGGTTGGGGCAGAGGCGCACCTATCTAGGTCGTGCGGTGGCGCCGTCCCGAGCTTGAAGGCTGGGAACACCGCCAGCGGGCGGGTGCGTACAGGGGCTCGTCATCGGGAGGTCGGCCATGCGATGCTTAGCGCACAGGCAGTCAACGGCCAGGGGCTTGGAAGAGAAGGTGCAGCAGAGGCGAGTCAAGTGGGTTTGGTGGTGGCGCTCCGCGACAGTGACGACCGGGCACGACTCCAGTAGAGGTAAGCACCAGTGGTGGTGGTGTTTTATTTCTTTTGTGAATTTTTTGTGGTGGTGGCCGGTGGGAATTTTGGCCGTGGTGTCTAATAATGGTGGCAACGGCGGTTGTGGAGTGGTCGGGTATCGAATAGGAGGGGTGATGGTGGCGGCGAGGCTGTGGTCGGGACGGACTGGTTGTGGACATAGGGGCGTCCGAAGGGCGTGATGACGGTGGCGGTGGCAGTGTTGTCATCAGGGTGAGGTTTGTCGTAGGATTCAGGACCATGAAGGTTGGGGGAGTGTCGGGTGAGCGGTCGATCGTGGTGGCGGTGCCTGGTCGCGGCGGTGGTAGTTGGACGATGGTCAATTGGTGGTGGTAGAGTTGGCGGAGAAGCCGAATGAGGGGGAAGGTGCTGTTGAGGGACAGAGTTGTCATGTCCGGGGTGTGGAAACGGGAGGAGAAACAATGTATATGTAAAAATAGATATATTGGAAAGACACCCGGGTCAGACCCGAGGATAATCACGGCTGACACAGAAAGGATTAGACAACGACACGATGCACGACACATTTGTGGAGGATTTGTGAAATAATTTGGATAAAAAATTTATGGAGGCTCTCCTTATATAGGAGGTGTATCTCCTAGTTTGATAGGATATAAGAAAATTTAAATCCTTAATAGATAATTTGCTACTAATTTCAATAAATTTAAAACCAATCAAATTCAAATCCAAATCCAATTTAAATCTAATTAAATTCCATCTTTTAGTTTAAAATCAAATAAGATAAATCAAATTTCAAATATAGATCGTAATTAAACTATTTAAATCAATCCATAAAATCCAATCAAGATTTAAATTGCCACAAAAATTTTAAAATATATTTTCCAAAAATACTAATAATAATAATTTTAAAAATTACATTATTATTTAACAAATAAACTAATAAAATATTTATGAAATATATATGTATGCACGAAGAATATTATTTATTATTAATAACTGTTATAAATGAAAGGCTTTGTTAGAAAATATTGGTACGATAGCAAGAATAATTATTATATATATTATTTTGAAACTATAAAAATAGAAAAATATTTTTCTAGAAATATGTACGTTTGCACATATTCGCACTTGACGAGCAATTATAAAAAAAATGAAATTTCGTGCGCGACATACAAAGCAACTACGCGACGTACAATACAAAATAAAAAAATTAGTACCAAATTTATTTAAATAAATTGTAAAATTTTAGGGGTTTTATAGATACAATTACTAGGCACGTGGACAATGCCCGATTGTATTATTGGCAACTCTTTCGTTTGTGGGGGCGAGCCGTTTGCATTCTCATCGTTCGCCCAAGCCATCCATGTGTAGGAACATTGTACTTCTCATGATACATGCACTATTATGGTCTATATGAGTTTCTTTATCTTCTCATTTTTGCTACTTCATTTATTGGTTCTTCTATTGCATGGTTTCTTGTTCGTATTGTTCATGTTTCCATTAATCATTGCTTTACATGTTTAGTATTATATTGCTTTATATTTACTTGTATCATGTTGGTTTCAACTTTTACTTGCTCCCATCCTAACAGGACTTTTTTTGTCAGTTAACAGATTCTTGATGACTTGTAATCATGTTTTGGGTTCCTTCGGGTGGAGTTAGAGGTATCTGGAGGCCAATCGTAGATTCTAGCTAGAATAGTCACATATAGTAGTTTGTATTTGAATGAAATTTGAATGTATTATTGGATTTATAATTTAAATAATTATTTCGAATGAGCAAAATAGATATGATTTTGTTGTATTTGAGATTTATATTGAGGTATAGACAGCGTACTACCGTCGATGATACGACGTAAGTTGGACTTGGCCACGTACTCGTATCCAAAAAGTAGGGGCGGATCATGATAGTAAGTTTCATGTTTATGGAAGCATTCAATTTCAAATTGTCTAGTTATATTTCTGTATTTATTTCTATACTTTATTTTGTATCGTGCGATATTATATTTGGATGTACTTTGCTCCCTTTCTGAGAAGATAATTGACATATTAGGTCATGGAGATAGCATGTGGATCGGAAGACTACATTTGGAGGACTTAGAAGATTAGAACAGAGTTTGATGTATCAAATGTATTTGATGTAGTGGATGGATACTGAGATGATAGTTACCTGATTTGTCTCCGAAGATTGGACATGTTTTATGTACTAAAGATGATATTAGACTGTGGTGATTTTGTGTGTGCTAGGTTGCTTTGCAGCTTTATTAGTTTTGTAATTGAGCAAAGATTGATTTTTATGATCATCGGCGACTATTGAGGTCTAGAACAACTCAATACCGTCGATTCTCCAGCGAAGGCTGGACGCGATCACAACTCGTACATGGTCATGCGGGCGTGAGTCGTGACACATTTTAGTGGTAGCCTATGCAGGTCTTCGTCTTGTAATTGGTACGATGTTGCAAAGGTACCTAGGCATAGTTGTAACATCCCTGTAAGATAGGATGCTAAATCACAGTAAAGGCCGTTGTATGGTTCCATATATATTTTACTCTTTATTTTTCTTTAAATTTGTCGTCCCGTAGTGTTCCATGAATGACCAAAGAGATGCAAGGACGTGATTAAAATTCTATGACTTCTGAGAGGTCATTTTCTTCTCTATTCTTCCCAATCTCTGTATTAGATTCCAAATTCTTTAGTGTCTAGGCTCAATTTCTATAGAGTTTCGAACTCCTCCTTTAGTAAATCCATTAAGCCTCTACTCAGGTGACACCCATGATTAATATACAAAGCCCCTTCATAAACCATTTCGAATTTCTTTATTTTTTTGTCAAAATTTGTTGTTAATTTGATTTCTTAGATCAATCTCAAGCCTAAGTGTTCTATTTAGAACCATAAAGCCTTTAGACTAGTTATTTTCCATTAGCTATAAGGAAGTATTTTCTCCAAAATAATTTCATCATAAGTCGATAATTAACTCCCAACGAGCTAAGAATTTTATTTTTATCTATTAAGTTCTTCCGCCACCTGAATCCTGAGCATCTCAATTTACAGCTCAATTATTCATATATTAATCCAAAGTCAATTTTTGATCAAATCTGAGGTCTATAAATTTCTGTCCCCAATCCTTGACTATTATCGAAATAGAGAAAGGTTCGAGAATAGATACCTCTTTGCATAAATCAATCCTTATAGTTCTTTCCTCCTGGTAATCTATTGCTTGATTCTCAAGAATGATATTTACACTTAAAGAATAAATAGTTACACCAAGTCTCTTTCTATCATGATTACTCTCTTTGATACTTTGGAACTTGCTTGATTTCCTTTGGAATCCCTATAGATGAAGTTAAGAGAATATTTGGTGACTACTATGGTAAAAAAGATGTGCACTGCAGCCATTTATCTGAATCATGAAAACTATGAATACGCTGCAGCAAGCTATGCACTTGCAAGGCATAGGCTCTATGTTGAAGTGATTTTAGGTATACATAGGTTTTCGGATATTATTTAGATTGTCTTAAATGCACCATGTTTGACATTTGAGTTATTCCATCAACGTTATTTGATAATAGATAAAGTTGATAGAATATTCGGTAACTATCTTACTTGAGTCATAGAACCAAGAATTCACTACAGCCATATGTACATTGGCGGGACTTAGATTCTCGACGAAGAGATTCAT
>JANAVB010027258.1:0-53559 GCA_029216955.1 Iris pallida | reverse complement strand
ATATATATATATATATATATATATATATATATATATAGGGCTTATATATATAAGTGTTATATTATGTGATGGTGTATGTGGTGTGTACATTGGTGTTGGATGAGGGGCTAGAGTGGTCGGCCAGTATTGGAGAGAATGGGAGTATTTGTGTGTGTGTATGTTAGTGTAGTGGTGGTGTTTGATGTTTTGGTTGAGAGGGGAAGAGAGTGTTATATAGAGGAGTTATGAGAGTGGTTTGGAGTGTTAGGAGGGAGGAGAAAAACCCCATTCTTCACTGCCCAAATAGCAGTACCAAACCAGTCCAGAAATTTCCTAATGATAGCCCCTTTCATTGCCATCTTGCTGTCCAACAACAGCCCAGAAATTTCCTCTTTGTGGCTGTCCTGTTTACTCCACATGACAGTCCACATATTTCCCTAAATGACAGCCCATAAACCCCCTACATTGCTGTCCCTTTTGGCCATTATTCAGTCCACACATTTCTTCCATGTAGCAGTCCAGGTTTTGCCTATTTTGGGGCTGTCCCTTAAGCCATGTTGGCTGCCACATAACCCCCAAGTTTCAGTCCTAGAACTGTCAAGAACAGTCCTACAAACAACCACAAATCTGTCCAGGTTTTCCCTTAGTTGGCTGTCCCAATCCACACCTAAAACAGTCCCAAATACCACCCTTCATGGCTGTCACTAGCAGTCCCCACATTCCCCATAGTTGGCTGTCCCCTTACTCCAAAATAGTCCACCTTTTTGCCATGTTGGCTGTCCCAATATAGCCTATGGTTGGCAGCCCCTAGTCCCATTCAAACACCACATATCAGCCTCCATTTTGACACCAAATCAGTCCCTAACTTGCCTCATATGACAGCCCCAATCAACACTAAAATCAGTCCACATATAGCCTTGTGTGTGTGTGTATTTGAGTGTTGTGTGTGCGGATGAGTGTAGTTAGTGGCCCATAGGTTAGCCTATGTCTAAACCAATAGGAAACCTATAGGAGAAGCCTATGAGTGTGAGAAATATATGTGAATGTTGTGTGTGAGTGAGTGGTATGGGTGAGTGATAGAGTTGAGGGTAAATTCATGATATGGGTAAGGTAGGTAATAGGGTAAACCTATACATGTCCTAACATAGCCTAGATACCTAGGATACCTATTTTCCTTGGTAGGTAAACCTAAGATAGATTGGTATCTAGCTACCCTAAGGAGCCTAGGCTAGTATCTTGGGTATTAGCGGGGTTTCCTTGGGATTGGACAAGGTATCGGGATTTACCTTGGTAGGGTAATGCTAGTTTTGCCTAGGAATAGGTATTTGAGTTAGGAGTCCAAGATAGGGTTAGAACTAGATTTCCTTGGTTGGTAATGATCAAATATGGTGCTCATAGACTAGTTTTGACGTCGGTTGACCTTTTTGACCAAAAGTCAATAAAAGTCAACCGAGAGTCAAACTTAGCCTTTAAGTGATCAGATTTGACCGAAACCAAACCAGAGTTGACCAGTTGACTGAAAGTCAACAGTTGGTCAACATTAGACTAGTTTGACCTAGAGTTGACCAGAGTTGACCAGGGTTGACTTTTTGACCAAAAGTCAACTGTAAGTCAACCTTGATCCCGTTTGACCTAGTTTGACTTAGATTGACTCCCAGTGACCTAGTATGACCTAGTATGACCAAGTATGAACCAGTATGACCTAGTATGACTCAGTTTGACCTAGATTGACCTAGTTTTGACTTAGACTTGCATATATGACTTGGATTAGTTTTCTTTTTTAGTATTTAGTCCTGTTTGACTCATAGTATCTTATTTTAGGTCTGTGATCACTCTGAGCGTCTGTTCACCCTATCAGCTCAGGACCACAGGCGAGTACATTCACTGATAGTTTTTATTGTCTTGATATCTGCTATATCCGATTCAGTTGTAGTGTTATACTCGATTTCCAGTCATGACAGTTCACGGACTAGTATATGTTGGATCATGACATGGGATGTTATTCCTAGAGTTACATGGTATATTGGTACATATTCTGTCTTATTTCAGTATATTGGTTTAGACATCGATTTCAAAAGGGGACTTGCTACCCTCTTATGGAATCCGTGTCATGTCCAGATCCATTGTACTATTCGGGGATGGGGGAGTTATTAGTGGTTGTGTGATCAAATTCCCACATGGTTCTATGGTACATATGGTTCATAGCTATACCCTCGCCTCACGACGGGTAAAGTCTTACCCTATACGATTCATAGCTTTCCATGGTGACTGGCCTTATCGTTCTATTGTATACAGGGTTCATAGCCGGTCGGATGGAAAGCCTGAGCATTTTTCCCAAGCCGATCACATAACACACTAATAATTCAAGGCACCTTTTATATTTATTATCTTGGTGACTAAGTTCTGTTCGGGAGAAGGGTTACAGCCCCGGTCCTTGTTTGGTTTAGGGGTTGTAACTCGGCTTCCGAATAGTTCCCAAGTCGCCCTATATACATTCAAATCGTAGTCCTTTTCAGTACTCACATCATGATATGTATTTCCAGTTGATTTTGTCTTATATTTCATTACACTGTCTCTTATAGAATTTGTCAATTCATATGGAACTGTTGTTGGTGTTTGTACTTGCTCATTTTCCTGACAGAATACCGTTGACAAATTTTACAGATGATTCAGAGGCTGATTGCCCGACCTACTATGGGGTTGAGTCTGATGGATTAGAGTTAGACCGTGGCTTATTGGTAGAGCCACTAGACTTTGCTCACCCTGAGTAGCATAGTTAGTTAGGTTTGCCTGGCCTGCGAGCCAGCTAGTATATTTTCAGCTTGTAGTATCTATTATATATATTTTTTGAGACCATGGATTTGTGTGTAGCTCTGACTTGTGGATCTTGGACTCATTTCCTGTTTTATCTATCGTATTTTCCTTTCCGTACTATCTACCTTAGTTTGATACATGTGATTGAGACTGTATTGCTATGTCACCTCCATTCGGAGTGTATATACTGTACAGGTACATTTATCTGTTTTAGTCGTAGTAATTATAGACCCTATATACAGCGTTCTACCGCCGATACTGCGGCGTAGGCTGGACGTAACCACGTGCTCGTGCCCCTCTTCAGGGTGCGGGACGTGACATTTCTAGGCCGAGTTTTTAAAGTTTTACTTAATGCTAGTTCATTAATATTAATTTTTAGTTACGCAGAGAATTCATATAGATATTATTTCTAGGCCTAGTTTTTGAGGCCTAGGGAGGCTGGGCCGACACGGTCAGAGGGAGCTGGTGCTAGCACTTCCCAGCAGCCCCTGGCCGCCGCAGCTCAGTCAGATGACGAGCTATGAATGAGGGCCGTTGGTGGCATGCATAGGGGTACGTACTATGGTACGAGTGTAGTGCCCTGTCCCGCTCAGTCAATCGGAGGAATCGAAATGCCGACGATGTTCGAATTTAGCCTTGCAACGGCTGCTCGAAGACTCGCTCGGTCGAGGTGACTCCTCGCTCAGGTGGGGTAGTTTTGGTGAACTTGCCTCATCTTAGCCTTCACATAATAAATCGTATTTTTTCAACTTGCCCAATAGGCTTGATAATAAAAGAGACGAATCCACATAGCTAAGAGAATAATCCCGATGGGTTGAAATGGATTAGAACATGGAAAAAGGTCCCACGGTCTGCTTAGAGTTGGCTCAGCGTGCTTTTAAATGACACTCGATCCTTCGTCCCATGGCTTGGGAGAAGAAAGTTGGTCTAAGTTTCCAAGTTGCCACAACGTTCGAATTAGCCTAAGTCATAGGCGTCGCCCGCGTAAACACTTGATAAGTATGCACGGTCCCGTCATCCAAGGCCTGGCATAGCCTTGATCGGTCCTATGGTTCTACGGCTACATATAGCCATTTGTTTCCACGGTCTTCAGGCTCGTCACATAGAGTGTGACTTGGACGATAGTGTCGCACGAAATATATTGGATTTAAGGCACGAAACATGGTTGTTTCGATGATAGAAATGCCACGGGCTATGGGCAGTATTATGCGCGTTTGGTGCAAGTTAAGTTGGAAGGCTATGTAGTAGTCGTTCCCTCGATTTCAAAGAAGTAAGTTCACGCGACCGTTGTCGATGAGGCGGTCCCTCGATTGGGAGTCTCACGTTCCTATGCACATTTTCAAAGTATGAGGCGGTCCCTCGGTTGGGAGTCTCACGGTTTTGATGCACGTTATGCAAAGTGTGGTTTAGAGCACGAGATGCTAAGTATAGTTCCAGTCGTACCGTAACCTTAGGCCATACATTTACGTGAGTCTAGATGTCTCGTAGGTGCGTGGTCATGGACAACTTGTCGACAAGGGCGTTTGTTTTCGAGCGGCAGCTCGGGGCCACGGGACCGACTCGGCCTAGGAAGAAACACGGTAATAGCCGAGCTGGGTAATAGGCAATGGTAGTTCGAGGACATGCATCGGAGATCGCTACCTACGGTGCAAGGATCCTGTTTGCCAGGCTATGTCCACGATGGCTTGTCATGCCAGTGACCTTTCATATAGATAATTGGCGTGCTAAGCGGCGAATCCGCATGCATGGTGTTGGTCGTAACAAAGAAAGTGTAAGCACGGTATAACTTGAGTTATGAAATGTGTGTGCTCGGTTGCACCCAAAGTATTATGAGGCCTAAGATTTGGCTACGTAAGACACGTGCTTCAGTACGAGATATGGCATCGTGCTTGAGTTCTCAACACCGGTTCCACAAGTTGGGTTAGACATTTCGAGTTAAGTCTGGAAAGGTCGTAAGGTGAGTTTGGTTAAGTCAGGTTAAGCTGCGGGGCACGACCTCGAAATGTGAGGCACGGCCGCGTTTCACAACACAAGTATAGGCAAGACTTAGCGAAGAGGCACTGCCTCAGAGATATTGAAGTACGAATCGAGTTCATGGCACGATCGAGTCGTTACGTCCCAGTGCATAGCACGAAAGACAAGTATGAGTCGGTGCGTTGACAATACAAGCACGAGAAAAGTCTAGAGGCAAGGATATGAAAGTTATCGGTACAAGGCACAGGGATGTTCTAGAGACACAAAATAGACCAAGGCGTCTGTCCAAAAATCGATCCTAAGGCAAGAGTAGAAAGATAATCGTAAAAGGGTTTATGTTGCACAAAGTAAATGAACGTGTCAGTTTTGTATTGGTGGGCGAGGAGCTCACTCCACCCGTACAGTTGAGTACTGACACCCACACAGTTTTATGTACAGGTACAGGTAGAAGCTCGTGGTGCGGAGCTCGCTTGGATGCGTCGAGGTACAGAGTTCCTTGGTGATTCGTAGCGTGCGACCGCATGGAGTCAAGACTTATACGAGACATAATGTATGGATGTCGCCTTCCGAAGCATCCGCTGGATCCACAAATGAAATTTGAGAGATGAGAGAGCTGAGTGACTTGTAATATGAGAAGAGTGAGCTTGAGTGAATTGTAATCTTGGCCTTGCGCCCTCTGTAATCTTTGTATCGATATCAATAAAGAGCTTCTTTTGAATAACATCATGTTTGTTCTAAATTTCTGCTGTATGTTCAATGTCTCTGCTTAGGACTTCTGTGCGACGACCCCGTCGCAGCCGCTGTAATCGGCCGTTATGGAACCCGTCTTGTACGAGCACAATCTAGGCTCGTGCGACATCACGCCTTAGCAAGGACGATCGCTCATATGGGAGCGGGGCGTGACATAATGGTATCAGAGCATGGCTTTACGTCCTTGGACTATCGATTGAATTCTTTAACTCCGTTGTTTTCGCAAACTCTAAAGTGTTGCTTCTGTAAAGTTAATATCGTTGGTGCGCTCTCTCTCAATTGTCCCACGGATGTCCATACAATAAGTCTATCTATTTTAAAACATAGGAGAACAGTTTTCGACGGAACAAAAAGATGGTTTGCGTAAGCACGTTTGGCTAAGTCGGGCGGGCATATACACCAGTTGGGTCGACCTTAGAAAAGTCGAGTACGGGATTCGAATTATGTCGGACGAGAATGAGTTGGATTCGATTGGGTAAAGTGAGATAACTATCGATAGGGGTACTATCGAGCGATGATGTTATCATCGATGCGATATAGATGAACGTGCTTGGAATTAGAGGAATGGTTCGAACGAAATTCGAAGAAGTCGATTTTAATTCGAATGATAGTTTTGAGGATTTATTGAATGACTTTATTCCTGAGTGGTGTATACGATAGCCTCAGAAAAGTCGATCGATCGATTGAGGATACGGAGTGTCGATGAGTCTATTAGCAAGCATCGCGTGTATGCAAATCCGTAGATTGAGTATCGTTGAATAAGTTGTAGTCTTGAAGTTTGATGAGTTGGTTCGAACAGACTAGAAATGACGTGCACGGAACGTGCACGGGACTGAGGATTGCGTGAGTATGAAACACGAAAATGATTGAGTAGGTGAAATTGAATCGAGAAAAAAGTTAGGGTGTACGAATGGATGACTTGATCGAGGAAATTGATACGGATCGTATACGAAAAGTTAGCATGATTGGTAGATAGCGTGCACGAAAGGTTTGATTTCGAAGTTACGCGAATGACTCTAAGGATTGGATTGAATGTTGCTCGATGATTTGAGTTAGCAAAGGAACAATGCGAATCGAAGAAATATATCGGTCGATGACTTAAGATAGACGGGTAAAATGATACGCGAATTTGGGATTAAGAAAATTGATGTTGTGAATGATTCGAAGGATAATGATCGAACTTGAATTTAAATGTCGAGGAGATTGTCCAGTCGGATGATAGCATCATTCGTACGACTCAAATTGGTTGCAAAGAAAGATCGTCAGGTTACGCATATCGTCGACGATATTGAGGCATATCAAAGATCGATATGTGATAACTCGAGGGTACTCTGACTCGGCGAATGACGATCGTACAAGTGTTATTATTCGGTTGGATGCAATACTTAGGATTTTGATTGAAGGAAATATTGGATGAAAATGATAGGGTCTTGATGGTTACGCAGATAACTACACCATCGACATTCTTGTCTTGCGCGAGTGCAACTCTAGCCTCGCACATGCGTTGCATCGGATTTGGGACGATCGTTCTGTGTGAGCGCTGACATGGTGATTCATGTCGCAGGAATGATCGAACTCGAAAAATTAGTATACGGCAACTTTGATTGTATCGACTTGTCGGTTTGATGCAAAGAAAAATTTGAGGATGTTTGGACTTGCGATTGATGAATGAAAAAACTTGAGGACTGAGTAGGTCTAATCCGCGTATCGAGAATGAATTAGTCTAGACACAAAACAAGAGTTACGTCCCGATGATGATGATTATCCCACGGAAGCGTGCATGGTGATTCATGTCCACCGTGGATAATATGAATCGCGTGAGATCGAGGCGCAACATTGTTATACTAGACGACCTCATGATCGAATACGTGAATTGGGATGAATAACTTAGGGAATGTGGAATGTAAAATTTTGGTTTAGCGATGAATTGTGTCATAGCGTACTTGATTGAGAAGGATCGATAGGCGAACTATATCGAACGTGTTTGAAGGGATGACTATGCAAGATGGTTTGTTGAAGAGTGATATTGATATGTCGTAAAATTGGTTGAACGTAAGTTGTCGTAGGATGGCTTTGCCGAACGACTCAGATCCCGTACGACGAATGTCGGGATGTGTGTAGGGAATCGATGCTCGATGTTTAGAAATCGGAATGATGCGAGTTTGGGTAGAAAATCCTGTACTATCAATTTGGTTTGACCTTAGGATGGGGTCAGTGTTGATATTGTTGTTTGAACTATGATTCTAATACTGATGGAAAGACATAGCCTAGCGGTTAGGCAGACGTTCGAGTACGAAGTGGTAGGATGTGTGGAGGCACCACTCATGAGGCTCGATTGACATGTACGTATATCAGGGATGCCTGAATATGTACACGATCCGACTCGAGTGGTGATGGCGGATTCTCTATCACAAGGCTTGGCTGAAATGCATATATTTTGGGGACGCCTAGATATATGCATGATCCAACTAAGTGATACGTTGAATCAAGTAAGACTTGAGGAACAAAAAGTGTCGAGGATTTTGAGATCGTGAATTTCGAAGAAATATTGATGGTAATGCGATCATTGAATTGAGACGAATTCGAATGTTGGTTCATCGATTGGTGTGCCTTACGACTAAGTTAGCGATAAGCACAAGCGTGGCTCGGATTGAGCGAACACATAGGGGTAGTGTGTGCGAGAAACGTAGGATGTTGAATCAAGTTATAAGCCGATAAGTGTACTCAGTTAGTTTCGAGGATGAAACTTTTTCTGAGTGGTGTATGATGTAGTACCCTGTCCCGCTCAATCAATCGGAGGAATCGGAACGCCGACGGCATTCGAACTTAGCCTTACAACGGCTGCTCGAAGACTCGCTCCGTCGAGGTGACTCCTCGCTCAGGTGGGGTAGTTTCGGTGAACTCGCCTCATCTTAGCCTTCACATAATAAATCGTACTTTTTCAACTTGCACAATAGGCTAGATAATAAAAGAGACGAATCCACATAACTAAGAAATAATCCCGATGGGTCGAAATGGATTAGAACATGGAAAAAGGTCCCACGGTCTGCTTAGAGTCGGCTCAGCGTGCTTTTAAATGACACTCGATCCTTCGTCCCGTGGCTTGGGAGAAGGAAGTTGGTCTAAGTTGCCAAGTTGCCACAACGTTCGAATTAGCCTAAGTCGTAGGCGTCGCCCGCGTGAACACTTGATAAGTATGTACGGTCCCGTCATCCAAGGCTTGGCATAGCCTTGATCGGTCCTACGGTTCTACGGCTGCATATAGCTATTTGTTTCTACGGTCTTCAGGCTCGTCACATAGAGTGTGACTTGGACGATAGTGTCGCACGGTATACATTAGATTTAAGACAAAATATGGTTGTTTTGATGATAGAAATACCACGGGCTATGGCCAGTATTAGGTACGTTTGGTACAAGTTAAGTTGGAAGGCTATGTAGTAGTCGTTCCCTCGATTTCAAAGAAGTAAGTTCACGCGACCGTTGTCGCTGAGGCGGTCCCTCGGTTGGGAGTCTCACGTTCCTATGCACGTTTTCAAAGTATGAGGTGGTCCCTCGGTTGGGAGTCTCACGGTTTCGATGTACGTTATACAAAGTGTGGTTTAGAGCACGAGATGCTAAGTATAGTTCCAGTCGTACCGTAACATTAGGCCATGCATTTACGTGAGTCTAGATGTCTCGTAGGTGCGTGGTCATGGACAACTTGTCGACAAGGGCGTTTGTTTCTTCGAGCGGTACCCCGGAGCCACGGGACCGACTCGGCCTAGGAAGAAACACGGTAATAGCCGAGCTGGGTAATAGGCAATGGTAGTTCGGAGACTTGCATCGGGGATCGCTACCTGCGGTGCAAGGATCCCGTTTGCCAGGCTATATCCACGATGGCTTGTCATACCAGTGACCTTTCATATAGATAATTGGCGTGCTAAGTGGCGAATCTGCATGCACGGTGTCGGTCGTAACAAAGGAAGTGTAAGCACGGTATAACTTGAGTTATGAAATGTGTGTGCTCGATTGCACCCAAAGTATTATGAGGCCTAAGATTTGGCTATGCGTAAGACACGTGCTTCGGTATGAGATATGGCGTCGTGCTTGAGTTCTCAACACCGGTTCAACAAGTTGGGTTAGATATTTCGAGTTAAGTCTGGAAGGGCCGTAAGGTGAATTTGGTTAAGTCAGGTTAAGCTGCGAGGCACGACCTCGAAATGTGAGGCACGACCGCGTTATCACAACACAAATATAGGCAAGATTTAGCGAGGAGGTACTACCTCAGAGATATTGAAGCACGAATCGAGTTTATGGCACGATCAAGTCGTTACGTCCCAGTGCATAGCACAAAGACAAGTAAGAGTCGGTGCGTAGACAATGCAAGCACGAAAAAGTCTAGAGGCAAGGATACGAAAGTTATCGGTGCAAGGCACGGAGATGTTCTAGAGACACAAAATAGACCAAGGCGTCTGTCCAAAAATAGATCCTAAGCAAGAGTAGAAAGACAATCGTAAAAGGGTTTATGTTGCACAAAGTAAATGAACGTATCGGTTTTGTATGGGTGGACGAGGAGCTCACTCCACCAGTACAGTTGAGTACTGCACCCACACAGTTTTTATGTGCAGTCACAGGTAGAAGCTCGAGGTACAGAGCTCGCTTGGATGCGTCGAGGCACGGAGTTCCTTGGCGATTCGTAGCGTGCGGTCGCGTGGAGTCAAGACTTATACGGGACATAATGTATGGACGTCGCCTTCCGAAGCATCCGTTGGATCCACAAATGAAATTTGAGAGATGAGAGAGAGCTGAGTGACTTATAATATGAGAAGAGTGAGCATGAGTGAATTGTAATCTTGGCCTTGTGCCCTTTGTAATCTTTGTATCGATATCAATAAAGAGCTTCTTTTGAATAATATCATGTTTGTTCTAAATTTCTGCTGTATGTTCAATATCTCTGCTTAGGACTTCTGTACGACGACCCCATCGCAGCCGCTGCAATCGGCCATTATGGAACGCCTTGGACGAGCGCAATCTAGGCTCGTACGGCATCACGTCTTAGTGAGGACGATCGCTCCTATGGGAGCGGGGCGTGACAACGGGCTCCTATGGTGCCTTTATTGTCATAGGCCTCTACGACCGCCACTAGTGTGTCCGGCCCCGCACAGACTGAGGAGTCGCTCCTCCACCAGCAGAGTGTCGATGCACAGATCGCAGCTCTGCGTGACGAGATGCTGCATAGGATGTGGCATCGCAGTGTATCCGCAGCCGCATATATGATTCTGCGCTCATCTCACTCTTTGAGAGGCTTGAGAAGACGACTGAGGCATTGCGACAGATGACCCGCGCTACGCAGGAGACTACGCAGCGGTTGGTCGAGCAGATGCAGCAGTTCTGCGAGATGGCTACGGAGCGACCGTCTGCTGGTATACCAGGAGCATCATCTACATCCGGCGGTGCACGGGAGGACATGCTCGTCCACCTGTTGTCACCGGAGGATTATCAGACGATCCTGGCGTTGCGACGACAGTCATCTGGCGACACTCCTCCTCCAGCTCCGGCTCCAGCTCCAGGCAATCAGATCAGTTTTGTTTTTGCATTTTTGGACTTTGTACTTTATATTTTTTTACTTTGTACGTCTTTGGAGATATTGACTTTGTTCGTTGAGGATATTGATTTTGTACGTATTGAGGATATTGACTTTGTTCGTTGAGGATATTATTGACTTTGTTCGTGAGGATATTATTCGTTGAGGATATTATTTGTTCTTTATATTTTTTCTCTATTCTGGAATGTATTATGCGTGTCGGTGTTGAGTGTTCCATCGAGGGTGTTGGCGAACCCAGGGATTGGATTCTGTATTTTGTATTTTAGATTCTGTATTTTGGCTCAAGCTCCAGCTCCATTTGCATTCTGGATTCTGTTTTTTATATTTTTAACTTAGCGACGTTTTTAGCGACGTTAATAAGCGTTGCTAAACTGTAGCGACGTTTGTGAACGTCGTTAAAAACGTCGCTAAATTGCTGACGTGGCACTACGTGGCACCGAATCTGATGTCAGCACATCATCGCCAAAACGTCGCTAAAGTGTCGCTAAACGGCAACCACACACTAACGTCGCAAATAGTGTCGCTAAGTAGCGACCACGTGAGAACATTGCAAATAACGTCGCGAATAGCGACTAATAACGTCGCAAATTAGCGACGTTAACAACGTCACTAATTAACGTCGCCATAGCGATGTTTTGCGATTTTTTCGATTGCGACACATTTTTTCTGTCGTTTCTATAACGTCACTAGAAACGTCGCTAAAAAAATTTAGCGACATTTTAACTGGGTTTAGCGACGTTTGTGAACGTCGCTAATTCGACAGATTCTTGTAGTGATCCTTTGTCTATTGAGCGGCTTGCAGGTGACTTCTTATTGCTTTGACCTTGTCTACAATCTGTGTTACCAGTTCTGGACCTAGCGGTTGTCTTTCTCCCACATCCGTCCAACATACTGGTGATCTACACTTTCTTCCGTACAAGGCTTCAAAAGGTGTCATTTTGATACTATCATGATAACTATTGTTATAAAAAATTCTACCAAATGTATATGGTCATCCCATGATCCTCCAAAATCTAATGTACATGCCCTCAGCATGTCTTCCAAGGTTTGGATCGTCCTTTCGGACTGACCATATGTTTGAGGATGGTAGGCGCAGCTGAACTTCAATCGGGTACCGAGATTTTTCTGCAAACTCTTCCAGAAATATGAAGTAAACCTGGTGTCTCTATCTGATATTATACTTACTGGTACTCCGTGTTGACTGACAATTTGTTTCATATATATTTCTGCTAGTGTCTCTGTTGGTCGTCCAACTCGAAAGGGTAGGAATCGAGCGGACTTAGTAAGTTTATCAACAATGACCCATATAGCATTGTTACCCCTTTGGGTCTTAGGTAGTCCGGTCAGAAAATCTATTGTGAGGTGCTCCCATTTCCATTCTGGTATGGGCAAAGATTGAAGAAGTCCTTCTGTTCTCTGGTGTTCTGCTTTCACTTGTTGGCAGACGAGGCATTTGGACACAAACTTGGCAATTTCTCTTTTCATTTCATTCCACCAAAATATTTATTTCAAATCTTTATACATCTTAGTGCTGCCCGGGTGAACAGAATATTGTAAGTTATGAGATTCTGACATAACCTCTGTTCTTAAATCTCTACTGGGCACGCACAATCGATTCCCAAATCTCAATGATCCATCTGGATATTTCTTATTCCTGTTTGAAGTCTTTCTTCCGTCTGCCTCCAAATTTTCTGAAGTTTTGAGTCTCCTTGTTGAGCTTCCTTTATTCTGTCTATTAAGGAGGATTGCACTTGTAAGTTTTTCCAAACTCCTTCGGCTGTCGGGCATATCACTTTAATTCCTATTTTTCTTAAATCCTTCAGATTCTCTTTAGGTGTGTTCATAAAGAAGGCTTTGGGTCTCCTACTTAGAGCATCAGCCACCTTATTAGCTTTGCCTGGGTGATATTCTAGCTCTATATCGAAGTCTTTTAGTAGTTTCAGCCACCTTCTTTGTCTCATATTGATCTCCTTTTGCGTGAAAACATATTTTAAGATTTTGTGGTCCCACTACCAAAATAAGTCAAATCAGCGACGTACTTAGCGACTCCGTGAAATTTTGTCGCTAATGTTTGGGGTTTTAGCGACGTTAATATAAGACGTCGCTGTTTGTCGCCAACAGCGACTAATAGCGACGTCTAGCGTCTACATTTTGTTAAATGGGGTAGTGCGTCGCAAGTTGTCGGTACTCGTCGCTGATATAGCGATGGTTCGCGACGCATTTTAAGTTGCGTCGCTATTTAATATATCAGCGACGTTTAGCGACGTCCTAGGCGGACGTCGCTAAACGTTTCATATAGCCAGCGAGGGTTTCCTTTTCGATCATTTCACAATTTTTCCCCCCAATTTTGGGCGCTCCTCCTCCGACGCTCCTCCGGCGATTTCCCTCCTCCTCCGCGGCGTCCTCCGGCGATCTCCCTCCTCCGGCCTCCTCCTTCTCCTCCTCCTCCTTCCTCAGGTAGCTCCTCCTTCTCCTCCTTCTCCTCCTCCTCCTTCCTCTGGTAGCTCCTCCCAGTTTCTTCCTCGTCTTCTAGCTCTCTCTCTCTCGCTTCTAGTTCGTGTCCACGAGAGCGTGGACTCGCTGCGGGGGACACGAGACTGACAGTAGACTCGCTGCGGGGGACACGAGAGCGTGGACTCGCTTCTAGTTCGTGTGACACCTATTTTGTTGGTTTGGACACGTCGTGTCCACTGTGTGGACACGAGATTCACAGTGTGACACCTATATACTGAAAAATCTCGTTTTTTTGGGCATATCAACTGTCAATTTGATATTTTGGGTGGATTCGAATTCTAATTTAGGGTTCGAGCCCTATTTACTGATACTGAAGTTTTTTTGGGGCATTTTCAGGTTTTGAAATGATGAATAAATTGACTAATAATTATTATCGAGCCCTATAAAATTTCAGCTATGTCACGAAGGATGGATATACTAATCCTGTGAATGAGTTTTCTCCTAAGTATTCTCGACAGTTGAGTATGATTTAGCTCACTGACATTACTAATATGGGATAATTAGACTTTCTGTTCAGTACCCTTTGACCGAATTAAGTTGACCTGAATACCATATTTTAAATCCTAAATCTACGCACGACATCGTGATCAGGACATAGTCCTTGCAGCCTTCGACTGGCGAGGCAGAAAACTATGTAGCCGTAGATAAAGTTGACTGTCCTCCGACCCTCATCCCTCGGCAATGATGATACGCAACCTATCACTATATCTTATATATATAGTAGTAGATGTCTTAGTATTACATTATGTGAGTTCATCTTGATTCTGTTACATTCTTCAGATACTACATACGATAAGAACATATACTACACCATATGTACAGAACATAGATGATTCACACTAATGTATGCTAGAATGAATTTTAGGGTTGTGTTCTGAGCCATCCGTTCTGCTACTTGGCAAAAAATCAAATTTATTGTACTTTATTGCTTTCGAAAATGTACTCAAATTACATGATGGTTCATTTAGTTAGCTTGCTTATGTTACAATTATATTAGCTTGCTTACCAGATGGCACCCATGACCCGAGGAGCGGCACGTCATTTGAGGGAAATAGTGAATGCTGAGGTGGCTCCTCCTACAGTTAAGGAGGAAGTGGCACCGGTTGCTAGTGAGACCGGGAGTTCTATTCATCCAGCACCGGTAGCTAGTGAGACCGAGAGGACTCTTCATGCAATCCTTGCAAGGGACGACAGCTCTCCTCGTGCCAAAAATCTCGCTTTTTCGAGGTGGTTGCGTGAACGTATCACTGAGCGTTTGGTGAGCAGCGTGGTTCTCATTAGCTATTAGTACTTATTTGTATTGGACTATTTGTATTGGGTTGTTTTTGTATTAGACTATTTGTATTGGACTACATATATGAATTAGTACTATGTCAATCTCTGGATTATATTGGACTACGACATGGTGATCAGGACATAGTCCCTGCAGCCATTCGACTGGCAAGGCAGAAACTATGTATCCGTAGATAAAGTCGACTGTCCTCCGACCCTCATCCCTCGGCAATGATGATACGACAACCCAACCGGAGAGGATAATCTCAGAGATCCATCTGAGAGGGACGTATACTCTCAGAGATCACCTTTACAAGAATTATATCAGTAGTGGGATCGAGTGTTGGAGGAGATATTATCAAAGTATACGTCCTACTCAGATGGGTCTCTCACCGTTACTAATTTTTCCTGACAGCATGGTGGATGTGCTCCGTCAACATTCTTGCTCCGAGCCAAAACTTTGTCCCGGAGCTCAAGTGAACATCTTTGGTGTAGAGCTCGAGTGAGAGGTTCCTGAGCATGGTGGCCTCCTTTGTTAAAGTATCCGTGCTCATCCCACATTGGTTGTGGGACGAGCACGGATACTTTAACAAAGGAGACTACCATGCTGTCAGGAACCTCTCACTCGAGCTCTATACCAAGGATGTCCACTTGAGCTCCGGGACAAAGTTTTAGCTCGAAGCAAGAATCTGTGGACGGAGCACATCACCATGCTGTCAGGAAAAAATAGTAAGGTGAGAGACCCATCTGAGTAGGACGTATACTTTGATAATATCTCCTCCAACACTCGATCCACTAGATATAATTCTTGTAAAGGTGATCTCTCAGAATATACGTCCCTCTCAGATGGATCTCTCAGATTATCCTCTCCGGTTGGGTTGTGTTCTGAGCCATCCGTTCTCACAGAGGGTCCTATTTTGGATTCTATATTTTGTATTTTGGTTTCTGTATTTGGTTCTGTATTTTGTATTTGGTTTCTGTATTTTGTATTTTGGTTTCTGTATTTTGTATTTTGGTTTCTGTATTTTGTATTTTGTATTTGTATTTTGGATTCTATATTTTGTATTTTGGTTTCTGTATTTTGGCTCCAGCTCCATTTGCATTAATCTACGGTACGACATGGTGATCAGGACATAGTCCCTGCAGCCATTCGACTGGCGGCAGAAACTATGTAGCCGTAGATAAAGTTGACTGTCCTTCGACCCTCATCCCTCGGCAATGATGATACGACAACCTATCAGAATCCTCGACTCTCTTTCGCTTCTTGGATATTGACCTAGCTTCCAATCTCTCATTTTCTCCAGGTCCACTCTACTCCCAATCTCTTCCTCTTTTATACACGGATCTACAGAATTAATACCATCCAAGGAAGGCAAAACTAAATAAGCATTGTCTTCCGGATCGTCTCATCAAGGCATAACGGGCTGCTCAGCGTGCCCAGCTTTTCAACTTCTCGCTGGCTACAGAGTCGAAATGGGAACGGGTCCTCTTTGTCGGCCCGGAGCTCTGACTCGCACTCGTCGCTGCGCTATTGGTTTTCTCCTCCTCTGACGCGGGTCATAAGAAAAGAAATTTCGTACCTCTTCTTCACATAAACATCATTGCCGTCTTGTACTCGAGCCTCCTCGTCTGTGATGCTATCCGACTTCTCGGTGCTACATTGTCACTCGAATCTCCCGTTCGACTCGTATCGTCCTCTTCTTCGCCTGTCTTTTCACTCCCTGTCTTGCAATCATCTGCTATCACCACCGACTCATTCGACTCCTTCTCCGATGACTCCGATAAGTTGGATAGCGTCACAAACGAGGAGGCTAGGCTCGAGTACAAGGCGACAATGATGTTTATGTGAAGAAGAGGTACAAAATTTCTTCTCTTATGACCCACGTCAGAGGAGGAGAGGAAACCGGTAGCGCGACGACGATGCGAGTCAGAGCTCCGGGCCGGCAAAGAGGACCCGTTCCCATTTCGACTCTGCAGCCACAAGAAGTTGAAGAAGCTGGGCACGCTGAGCAGCCTGTTATGCCTTGATGAGGACGATCCGGAAGACAATGTTGATTCAGTTTTGCCTTCTCCTCTCCTCCACCATGGCTATGGACCCATCTGCTCCTCCCTACTTCCATTCTTCTTATTTGACTCTCTCAGGCACATATGATATCCAGCTCAAGTGTAGAGTCGGAGAGAAAAAGTGGACAGGAAGAGGAGGGGAAAGCAGCACAGCCGGCGGCATGACCCGAAGAAGTACAGAGGTTTTCTTCAACATACGTAGGAGAACTATAAGGATATATCTTTTCACAATATGTCATCTTGTCAAAGACCCTTAATATGACAATCATGTTACCGCGGTGTCGGAAGACTAATATGTCATAATTTTCTAAGCCGTGTGTTTTGACATAATCCTCCTAACTCTTTCCTCCTATGTCGTAATCTTGCATTATTACATAGAACTGAAATCCGGTTGGAGATTATGTCAAAACATACGGCTTAGAAAATTATGACATGTTAGTCTTCCGACACCGCGGTAACATGGTTGTCATATTAAGGGTCTTTGACAAGGTGATATGTTGTGAAAAGATATATCTTATAGTTCTCCTACGTATGTTGAAAAAACCTATGTACTTCCTCCGGGTTATGCCGCCGGCTGTGCTGTCCCCCTCCTCTTCCTGTCCACTTCTTCTCCCCCGACTCTACACTTGAGCTGGATATCATATGTGCCTGAGAGAGTCAAATAAGAAGAAGGGAAGTAGGGAGGAGCAGATGGGTTCAGAGCCATGATGGAGGAGAGGAGAAGGAAGATGCTTGATCAGAACTTGAGGTGGAAAAGTTGTGACGTTGATAGCACGAGAGAGGGAGAGGGTGGAAAAGTTCTCCCCCGACTCTACACTTCAGGTGGATATCATATTTTGGTTTCTGTATTTTGGCTCCAGCTCCATTTGCATTAATCTACGGTACGACATCCTGATCAGGACATGGTCCCTGCAGCCATTCGACTGGCGAGCAGGAAACTATGTAGCCGTAGATAAAGTTGACTGTCCTCCGACCCTCATCTCTCGGCAATGATGATACGACAATCTATCACTATATATATATATAGTAGTAGATGACGTCTTAGTATTACATTATGTGAGTTCATCTTGATTCTGTTACATTCTTCAGATACTACATACGATAAGAACATATACTACACCATATGTACAGAACATAGATGATTCACACTAATGTATGCTAGAATGAATTTTAGGTTGTGTTCTGAGCCATTCGTTCCCATACTTGGCAATTAAGTTGTGGACCATTATGTTTGACATTGTTGTTACAAATTTTCATATATCTGTGTTGATTGATGAGATTGTGTTTCAAACGTGGTCGTGATTGTGTGTATCTGTGTTGTTTGATACTGTGTTCGTGATACACACCATTGTTGCAGGAAATGCTGCAAATGCTGCAAATGCTGCAGGAAATGCAAATGCTGTATTTTTTTTAATCTTAGCGACGTTCAGCGACGATTACCGACGGTCAGCGACGACAAAAACGTCACTATCAACGTCGCTAACAACGTCGCTAACTGTAAGGAATATCGTCGCTGATCGTCACTAAACGTCGGTACTGTAGCGACGTAGAAAAGTCACAGAACGTCGCCATATGGCTCTCAAGCCAGGTCAGCATCGATGATGTCAAGTCGTTCAACGTCGCTAGATTACGTCGTAAATTATGACGTTTTATGTCGCTGGCAGTCGCTAAATTAGCGACGTGGACACGTCGCTAAAGCTCGTGCAATAGCGACGTATGGCAACGTTTTCTTGTTAGCGACTAGGTTAATCCCGACTACTTGAAAACGTCGCTAAATACGTCGCTAATAGAAATTAGCGACGTATTTTCCTTTTTTAGCGACGTCTTTACGCGTCGCTGAATTGACAGATTTTAGTAGTGTCCGTATATATTTTAATTCTTTCTTCGTATAAATATAGCCTCCATAACTTGAGCACGAATACCACACCTGCAAGTTCGAGATCATGAGATGGATAATTTCTTTCACGTGGCTTTAACTGTCGGGATGCATAGGCTATGACTCTCTCGTGCTGCATCAATACACATCTCAGACCCTTACTTGATGCATCACTATATATCTCATATCTACCGGAACCTGATGGTAAAGCAAGTACAGGGGCGTTAATTAATCTTTCCTTTAATTCATCGAAGGCTGTTTGATAATCTTTCGTCCAATTAAATTTTTCTTCCTTCCGGGTAAGACGGGTTAAAGGTTCTGCAATTTTTGAAAATTTTCTACAAATCTTCGGTAATAACCAGCCAGTCCTAAAAAGCTTCTGATTTCTGCTACAGATTTAGGCGTTGGCCAAGACTTGACTACCTCCACCTTCTTCGGATCTACCGAAATGCCTTCTCCGCTAATAATATGTCCTAGAAAAGGTATCTGGTCCAGCCAAAATTCACATTTGCTAAGTTTGGCATATAATTATTCCTCCCACAAGATTTGCAGTACTATCCTCAAGTGTTGCTCATGTTCTTCTTTACTCTTTGAGTATATAAGAATATCATCGATGAATACAATTACAAATTTATCCAGATATTGATAAAATACTCAATTCATTAGGTCCATAAATATGGCGGGTGCATTGGTCAACCCGAATGGTATAACTAAGAATTCGTAATGCCCATATCGAGTCCTAAATGCAGTCTTTGGAATATTTTCTTCTTTTTTACTTGATGATATCCGGACCTTAAATCGATTTTTGAGAATACCCTTGCTCTCCTAACTGATCAAATAATTGATCAATTCTAGGTAAGGGATACTTATTCTTGATGGTAACCTCATTCAGAGCCCTATAATCAATTACTAGTCGTAAGTTACCATCCTTCTTCTTTACAAACAATACCGATGCACCCCATGACGAAGCACTGGGTTGAATAAACCCTTTTGCTAATAATTTCTTTATTTGTTTCTTTAACTCAGCTAATTCCTCTTTGTTCATTGGGTATATTTTCTTGGCTATGGGAGCTGCTCCATGTATTAGATCTATAGAGAATTCTACAGCTCTATCTGGGGTAGCCCTGGCAATTCTTCCGGAAATACATCATTGAATTCTTCCACTACCCTTGGGAATGATTGTGCTTCCAATCCTTGCAATATTACTTAGATTGGTAATTCAAATTTCTCGAGCTCCTCTATATTAAACTCCTTTTGGTCTCGGACAAATTCATAAGATTCTCCGTCAGAAAGTTGAAATAAAACTTTCTCCTGACCACAATCTATATTGACTAACGTTGCGGTCAGCCAATCCATTTTTAATATTATATTATAGTTGCTTGTTGGAAAAACAAGTAACCGGGTTCGAAAGGCTCCTCCTAGCTTTATGGGGCACTTTTTACATACCCGACTAACTTCAACCACTCCATTACCCGTAAGGATTTTAGTGGTTTAGGCAGAGGTTGGGACTCTATTTCACGTTGTGATATAAAGGAAGATGCTATAAATGAGAGTAGCCCCGGAATCAAATAATATTGTCACTCCCATTTTCCGTTATACGTATTTTTATTATACGTGTACGAATTTCTGATATTTGTCAGGTGGATCGTAGTTAGACTTGTCTTGCTTGGCCTAGTCTTGGTTTAATCTTGCCTTGGTTTATTTGGTTTGGTTCAACATGACTTGGCTTGGCTTGGCTTGGTTTGGTTGAGATAAAAGGGGTTGATATATAAGTCAACTACACTCTCTCTCCTCCATAACTTTCATTTACTTCATCTTTTTCATTTACACCTCTCCACCTACACCCAAGCCCCAGGCAAGTGCAACTTGCTTCATGATGGATCTCCCATTTTATTTTTCCATTCTCTTCTCCACTTGATTCTAAGCCTCTTTAGAACTTGGCATTTTCGATTTTGATGGTTGGATTTTTGTAGATCTAAGTTTGATATTTTCTTGTTTTTCTTAGTTTTGATCTATTAAAGCTTGGAAATCTCGTTCTATGCAGTTTAGACCCTTAGAAGTCCCAATTCGGACTTATTTTGAGCAAGTTATGGCATTTTAAAGTTTTGGGTTTCCATGGTTCTTCTTTGCTATTTTTGGGGAAGAAGAACAATGCCAGACACAACCTGACCCGTGCGCGCTTCTTAGCGCGGCACACCCTGACCCAGCGTGCGCTTCTTAGCGCGGCGCAACCTGAGTCAAGCGCAACCCGACCTCGCGCGACTCAGTCTGGCGCAATCTAGCCCAACGCCCCCTTGGGCCCTGGCACAACCTGACTTGGCCGACTTGTTCTGGCGCAACCCAGCCTGTCTTGACCCGACTTGCCTTGGCGCAACTTAACCTGACCTGGCGCACCCTATTGCCTAGGCGCAACCTAATATTTGGGTGCAACCTGTAGTTTTGGCACCCCCTAGTGCCTGGCGCAGCCTATTACCCTGGCACAACTTAGCTAATGCCACTTGTTGGCCATGGTACCTCTTGCCCCTTGCATGATCTGTCATTTAATTATTGGTTTTATGTTAATTGCTTATCCTTTGTACTTGACCTAATTGTGACGACCCGACTCGATAACTTGTTGAGCCTAGCATGACTTGCCAGTATTGATGTTGACATGAACACGACATAAAAAATCTAGATAGTAGCTCGTCGAGGCGCACTTTTAACAAGCACTTTTGACATGATAAGTAACTTGATATGACATGTACAATCATGATAGTGGCCCGTCGAGGCGCACTCCTGACAAGAAATCTCGACAAGTAACAAGTAACATAACATGACATGATAATCTTGAACGCTGTTGCGACAGCTACCCTGACTTGCTAAGTAACTCTTATCTTGACACCGTGGTTGATTTGCTTGAGTGTGCCTGTATAAGCTACCTGTCTCGTCTTGCATCATGTCTAGGACATGAATTCCTGGTTACCACGGTCAGGGATTCACAATGAATCTGACTAGGTTAATGACTAGATCGATCAAGTAGTTCATATAGAGAGACGTTTCCAGTTACGGGCGATCTCGTTATCCCGGCCACACCTGAGGGACTTGTAGCCTGCCGTCGAGTAGGGCACATTTCCAGCCCACTGTCATGTGGGGCACTTCATGAAATAAGTTCTATGCACATTGTCTTGTGTTGCACTCCAAGCCACCTAATAATTCTTGATAACTCTTAAATGAACCTCGCCTGGATAATCTGGATAGCTGCAAGGCTTGTGACTGCAGGAACATCTCAATTGCATCTTGTTAGTAACTAGGCTTGTGATAATCCTAGTTAGTTAAAGTATCAAGCCGTACTCATTGATTGACTGTGATTGATGGATGGAGTCTTGTCTAGTCTTGCCTAGATTACATGGCTATCTCAGGACATGTTTGTGTATGCTTTACTTTATCGATAATTGGTTAGAGACAAAGTTCTGTTCAGGTGAAGGGTTACAACTCCGGTCCTTGTTTGGGTTACGGGTTGTAACTTGGTTACCAGAATAGTCCTTTAGTTATCTTATCGTTTATCATCCTGTTTTCTCTAACTCATCATGTCTTTTGTTAATTCATTTATGTCCTTATGTGCTAATATGCTGGTTTTAGCTCTTAAGTGAAGCCTCCCTTGTGGCACTTGATCTTCTGGGGTCTGACCCAGATGGTTTTGTATGACCAAATTTCGGAGTATCACCCGAGGATCTTCCTGTCTTCCAGCCAGATGGTGAACACTAAGCGCAACCCTGGCAACGAGTGGGTTCTTATTTTGCTCTCCCACTCTCTTGTAAAAATATTCTTTTGAGGCGTTTAGCCGCCGAGCAAGTGTTAGCTCGTTTGCAACTTTACTTACTGTCTGCCTACGGACTGTAACATGATTGACAAATCCTAGGGTTAATCATGTATGACTGAAACTCTTGCCAGTCTTCACATTTTGTATGACTAGCTTAATGATCATCTGAATATGTAATGTTTGGGACGCCTTACTTTGTACGTATGATGATCTAACATCTTGTAACATTTACTTACTTGCTTGAGATTGAGACACTAGGCTTTTATGACCATAAGAGACGGTTGGCTTGTAGATAAACCCTCATGCATCTAGACAGCCGTGACCGTATATCGAGGTAGATTATACCTCAATGTACGCAGCTGGCTGTGTCTGTCCCCCGCTCTCCAGTATTCTGGTTCTGGGACGTGACAAATACAGATGATGTATATGCAGAAACTAGAATAGTACCTGAGATACTTCTCCAGGGATATTTGCATCTTCAGTACTCATTACAAATGCTTGCCCTTGTTTTTTTTTCTTGTTATGGTTTTGAGCTTGACCCGTCCTTTGTGTTTGTTGAAATTGATATGCCTGCGGTGCATAGGGCGGCCTTTGTTGATTCCCATAAGCCATGACAGCCTGTGATGTTGGTGCCTGTATCATAGGTCGAGGTTGATTCCCTCAAACTGGAGGTCGTTATCCTTGATGGGAGCTTTGCGTCGTTGCTTTGATTGCAGGCAGCCGAGGGCACTGATTGGTTGGATGATTTTCTGCTCCACACTTTAGGCAGAGCCCCAACAACTTTCTACAAATATTCTGTTTATCCTGGCTTCTGGCAATAATTGCAGATAATGGGCCTATCTGAGTTATTAGTCTGGGGACGCTTGGAAGGTCCCTGCCAGTGATTCTTGTTGGAGGGTTCCCCTTCTTCAAAAGTTTTTTTTTTGTTGCGAACGAAAATGTTATTCTTCCTTTAGTATCCTCTCCTGGTCTCGAGCGGCTTCTGTCACTTCAAAAAAGGTCTGGCATCGGTAAGATGCGACCCTGCTTTTCAATTGGGTCTCCAGCCCTTCTAGAAATCTGTATATCTTTATTTCTTCATTGGCTTACATACTATGGGCAAACTGACTGAGCCTGGAAAATTCTATGGCGTATTCATACACTGTTCGTCTCCCTTGTTTAAGGTAGTTGAATTGTCGTTCTAATTCTATCCTTGTCGACTTAGGATAGAATCTTTCTTCGAACCTTTTCTTGAATTCAGCCCATGACATGTCATTGTCGGAATCTTCTGGATATTCGACACTCCACCAATATCCAGCAATATCTTCCAGCTGAATACGGATCGCTGGCACCATGTCTTCTGGTGGCAGCTTTTTAGCCCTCATCAGGCCTTCAATTGTTTTCAGCCATTGGCTTGCTTCCATAGCATTTTCAGTCCCCTGGAACTTAGGTGGCCTGAGGTCCCTAAAATCTTTTAGGTTTCCTTCCTTCGTGTTGCTAGAATTCCGCATTTGTTCCAATATTGTAGTATTGGTAACATGAGCAGTGTTGGCATGCTGGCTATTGGTTTCCAGTATTTGTTGGAATAAGTGAAACATGTCGGCCACAGATGGTTCCGCTAATACTTGAGATGGTGGAATGTTTGGTTGTTCCTGGTTGTCCATGTCCTGAAAATTGAAAGATACAATTCTCAAGAACAATTTGATTCACAATGTTTACTTAAAATCAAAGGTGTAAAGCAACAACCATATATATTTCGTTATCAAGATGAGAGTAATACAAAATGATATTCGTACTCCCACTTTACACTTGGTTACATCATTCTTACTAGTCTACTCATGCCACCCATCTCCCAAAATGTGACATGGTAGCCTATGCTACTCTTACTTGTCTATACATTTGTTTACATCTGCTGATTACCAAAATACAACACAGCAGACAAAAGGATTCCTTCCTTGCTATTTGCAGGTTAAAGCTTGTATCTTACTGCCTCAATAAGGACCCTATCTTCAGTAAGGATTTTGACTTATGGACGAAGTCTTTCAAAGTCATCTATTGTTCCCTCGTACCCTTCTATTGCGGTGTATGCAGTTTGGTTCTCGGACATAAAGACAATATGTTCTATTTTCGAAGTACTTTGGCGCCATCCTTGATGTCCCGGATGATGGGGTGCCGGATCCCATAAAATACTTCGTAGACGTGTAGATCTGTCACGCCCCAGAACCAGAATACTGGAGAGCGGAGGAATGACTCAGCCAGCTACGTATTACGGGTAGATAAATACCGTATAATACGATCAATGCTGTCTAACCAGACGAGGGGGGTGCATACTACATAAAAGTCTTTCTATGGTCACTTCACATCTATTGTCTCAATCATTCGAACAAGGAAACAGAAATAGAGAACATGTAAGATAAAGCAGTAAGGCGTCCCAAACGCTCAGTCAAAATGTTCTTGAGATCTGGCTTTACAAAACATAGCCAGATGATATAGCAAAGTGTACACAATCGTTATCAGCTGCAGTCTGACTTAATTACAATTATGTAAAAGTAAGTACAAGACACTTCGACTAACATATCGGTGCCAAACGGCTAAGTATAAAGTAAATAACAAAACGAGCGGTGAAGTAAGGAACCCACTCGAGTCCTCCTGCGATCATTTCTCTAGTATTGACCATCTTGGAGGTAGAAGTAAGCTGGATCCTCGGGGACCGGCTCTAAATCTGGCCATGCAAAACCAGAGAGGTTAGACCTCTAATAGCAAGTACCACAAGGAAGGACGATAAGAAGGACTAAACCAGTAAGTAAAAGAATATAATGATAATAGATCTGCTTTCCACTAGGATTTACATCACATCACGACACTTCGAACCAACCTCCCAACCAAACAAGGACAGAAGTTGGCCCGTCATGTCCTGACATTCAGATCATCCCAGTTAGGTAACAGAGTAGTGCAGTACACAAACAAATCATCTTGAACGGCCAATCAACTACTATGGCTTGCTAATGTGAGTTCCAAGTTATCCTGGAATTATGCAATAGGGATTCCTCAGTTCTTACTATGTGCGAGCAAGGCTAGTCTATCCAGTCAATCAATTGCACCATACATGAATTAGACGAGTCCCAGCAGGACGCCCGTCATCAATATACAATATACAATAATATAAAAGCAGATACTGTTCCCTGCCCGTGTGGCAGATTTACAGTATCTGTGGAAACCAGCCGGCCCGTCGGGTACTACTCGTCCCAAGGAGGCTGCCATGTAAGAACTCGGGAATCCATTCTCTCCATGCAATTATTATTTTATTTAACTTAATAGTCTCTACGTTGAGTGAAATCCCATGTCGTGGATCATGGTCATTCAAATGAGTACTTTCGTACGGGGTACGATATGCACAACTCTACAACGATACCAGTGCGGTTAGGTTGCAGGTCTTACATAGCGTAATGCAACAATCCAATCTAACCACGGTAATCATGTCTTGACCATAAAGTACACATGCTTCTTTTGTAGAAAATAAATAAATAAATAATTAAATAAATAGATTGAAGCCTGCATGTGCATGTATGTCAATATTCAGGATCAGCCAGTCGATCACAATAGTTCATAATATGAACGTGTCTCATTCATTCATTTCAATAAGACGACTAGCCAGTCTTTTAGTTCCAACTAGGAACGCATGATCAATTTAGTTAAGATACCATCGTCATCAATGGTGACAAGGCATGAAAGTCATTTAGCATTAAATGGGTCGAATCTATAACTCTCAAAGTCAAGTTCCAGTCTTACTAGGTATCCATCAATCAATCAAGACACAGGGCACTAATACACAATCATTAACATGCTAAGATTATCAAGTTCATAAAAAGGCGTAAGGATATAATAGGAAAATTATCATGCTCCATTAAATGAATAAATTAGAGAACAAAATAGAAACACCAAAGTCAGGAAGTCACGCCAACAAGTCTATGCTAAGGTCAATAAGTCACGCAAGAAGTCTATGCTAAGACCAACAAGTCACGCAAGAATCGTGCGCGTAAAAAAGGGTACGTACGCCAAGTGTAGCCTGAAGGAGTGAGCGTATAAAATAATACACGCTGGCAAGCATGAGCATGGAAAGAAATCTACGCACGCATAGCATGAAGGGTAATAAGTAATTCACGCACAGCCTAGTGTGGCATGATAGGAAATTCACGCATGCATAGAGTGAACGTGAAAAGTCACGCACGCAAGCACAGAGCGAACGTGATAGGAAATCCACGCACGCATACAAAGATGTGTGCGTGACTAAAATACACGCAGACACGTAAGAACGTGTGCGTGACTAAAAATACATGCACGCTCATGAGAACGTTAGCGTGACTAAAAATACGCAGACACGTAAGAACGTGTGCGTGACTGAAAATACACGCACGCTCATGAGAACGTTAGCGTGACTAAAAATACACGCACGCTCATGAGAACGTTAGCGTGACTAAAAATACACGCACGCTCATGAGAACGTTAGCGTGACTAAAAATACACGCACGCTCATGAGAACGTGTGCGTGACTAAAAATACACGCAGACACGTAAGAACGTGTGCGTGACTAAAAATACACGCACGCTCATGAGAACGTTAGCGTGACTAAAAATACACGCACGCTCATGAGAACGTGTGCGTGACTGAAAAACACGCAGACACGTAAGAACGTGTGCGTGACTGAAAATATACGCAGACACGTAAGAACGTGTGCGTGACTCACCCTTCGTCCCAGCCAGAAAATGAAGTTCCCAGCCAGAAGACACGCTAAGTTGGTGGACCAAAACTCATGAACAGCCAAAATACACAAACTTAGATCTAGAGAAAACAAGCCACAGAAACCAAAAATGCCAAGCACTAAACTCTCTCAGGATCATGAGAGGAAGAGAAATGAACCATAAAAATGGTTCTCCAAGCAAGAAGCAAGATTGCACTTGCCTGCTGTGGTTGGTAGGTGAAGAGTGATGAGAGGAAGAAAAGAAGTAATGGTGAGAATGAGAGTTATGAGGAGAGAGAAGGAGATGGTGACTAAAATAGCTAGGGGTGGTAGGTGGGAGCTATGGGCCGGGTTGCATTCGGGTCCAACAAGGCCAACCCGAAAAGACTAACTAAAGCAGAGAATAAAATTACAGAAAAACTAAAATGCAAAATTAATTGCAGGAAATTAATTAACATGAAAATTAAAGAGCAGCTAATTAATTAACATGAAAATTTAAAGAGCAGATAATTAATTAATATGAAACATGATAAATACAGATAATGAATTATAGGAATTTAAATACAGGATGATACATGATAAATACTAAATAATTACGTTCAAGCAATATACGTATTAAAATACGCATTATGGGAACGGGGAGTGACAAGATCATACCAGTCAGGTGCATTCCACATCCTTCTGGCATATCGCAAATATAGGGTATAATCACTGCCGTCCCATTCCAGGCTAGGCATAAACAGGTCCATACCTACATTCATAATATTTTAAATGAGTAATTACTAATATGAATAACAAGATATGGAACATACATATTTTATTGATGGATACAGGTGGTACAAACGTTCAGACGCCACTAGTCACGTTCTTACTATTTACATTCATACATTTTATATACTAGTGACTTATATCCACATTTTTCTTATATTAAGGATTTTTGCCTCTGGATATGTCTGCATCCATTCTTCCAGAGTGCCATTGTGATTGGATTTTGGATCTTCGGATGGTTGTGCCTTGATAAGCGCATAATAGTTCACCGTATTATAGTACTCCTTTCTTTCTTCAACAATATCCGTGACTACCGGATATTTTATTTTGTAGTGTACTCCATAAACTTCTATCATATTTTGGTGCTACTCGCCACATCTTTCTTATGAATTCATAAACCTGTCACATTATGCCAGTTAACACTTGGAGAGGTCAGGATCTCTGGATACAGGTTGTACACCAGAACAAAGGAATTAGGAGTAGTCTGTTCTGACTGAAGGAACTAGGTGTAGATGGGACTGCCTATTTTGGCCAGTGGTTTTGTCTATACAAACTGGGACCTTGGGCAACAGTCTATACGAGTGTAGCATAAGAAGAGGATGCATCCATGAGAGCTCTACAGGTATGAACTACACAGAGCAGTGGACTATAGGGGTATGTACCAATACATATGGATATGGTCACTTCTTTATTATCCAATGAATGATGATATGAGAACCCTCCTCTATATTCAAATTGGTACTGACATTGATACTGTCACATGCCCACTAGATATTACTATAGAAGCTTTCCCTATACCCAATGGATACCTACTCATGGATCTTCCTTTGTATATCAGAAGATAATAAAGAATACTGTGGTACAAGTAACTAAAGGGGAGCCTCTCATGTTCAGAATGGCCCTGATCTATATGGAGTTCATCTACTTATACAAAGAGGGTTAGCTACCTGTGTGGATTGTAGGATCGGGAAGGAGTATTAGTCATATGAATATCAAGGTGATACTCCAGTATAGTTAGATTTGGAAGAGAGTATCAGCTTTCAGTTTGCTTTGGCTAGTCCCTGGGATTATGGAGTAATGGTCAAAGAGTATCCTGCCTGTGCAGATTTACATGCGATGACCAATTGGCACTGACACGTACCTGTGTATATGATACATCAGTAGCTAACTAAATAGGGGGAGTAGCCTAATACCTATAGGTAGAGGTCCTATAAAGATGTATCCTTCCATCCTAGTGCCAAGATAATTGTGCACACTTAGAGGTTCCTATATAGATCAGCCTATACATTGGTATGCTAATTTGTATATCAATATCAGTCACACATGACATATTAGTTGAGAATCAAGTACCAGTTGTGAATGACCGATAGTATAGGGGTTTCGAGCATCACTGATACGAGACATTTGAGCAGTCTTAGTATCAGTTACTCTTTGCAACTCAACTGCATATCATATATTAAGGGAATGACCCAAAGTTGTATGCATTATAGGGATCTAGATGAGATATTAAGTCTTAATTTATACTAATTTGATGCCCTGCTATTTCTCGAGCACAACCACTCTTTGATCCACATGGATACCTGAATGTACCTTTACTTATACTAGAAGAGGGTCCAGTCCATACCTTGCCACTGACAGATGGTGGAGTATTAGTTGGGTCATATATTGGATAGAAGGAAGGGGTGTAGCAATAAGTACTCCAAAGGCCTGTAGCTAGAACATGACAGCAGCAAAGTTCTCAGATAGAAACCTTGTATTCAAATTGAACTGGGACACAAAGTGAAAGTATCCCATTAATGCTCCTATATAGGTAAACATGGATGGAGTAGGTTCAGAGATTGGATGCCATGGAGTATCAAGTGACCCATTGATACCTTAATCATATTAGGTAACCATTATTTTGCCATTATATATCAAGCACAATAAATTACAGATGAATTGAACTTGATTGTAAACTCGCTTGTACAAGAGAAAGCCTAGAAAGAAATTCTAGAAACAATCTAAGTACAATTGTTTAGTTTTGATTCTGGGGGGACGATAGAGGCTCGGAAAAGTGTATCAACTCTGCCTTACTCCTTGGACTATCTGACGCGCTCCTTGCTCTTGAAGAAATTGTCTTTCGTAGGTTACCAGCCTTGGATTGCCAACCATTTGCCTGGGTGTGATACCCTGCTATTTATAGTATTTTATGCAGTAACAGATTTTTGGGCCGCATAAGGGGCCACGTGTCTATCACAGCACACAAAGACTCGATCTCGGGCTGCCAGCTGGTGGGGGTTGTTGAGATTTTGTTGTAGCGAATCTGGGTGGTTGAGACTTAGTCAGCCTGCCACGTGTCTCATCGCAAGATAGGATCAGTTTGTTTGAATCATTTTGAGCCTCATAGGCCATTCAGTGTTCGGCCATACTGGGCCGCATAAGACTCATGCGGCAGTCTCCCTTAGTCCGTATGTAGCTTGGGGACTTCTAAGCCGTATAGGTTCTATGTTCTGGACCACATAAGGTTAATGCGGCTCAGATTGCAATTACCCTTGGCCGCATAATAGATTGAGCCGCATAAGATTCATACGGCTCGGTTTGCAGTCCTTTTGGCCGCATGGCCATGACCAGTCTAATCATGTCTTATCTTCTTTTTGTCAGAGTGTCAGAGCGGTCAGAACTGTCAGTCTTGCCAATTTTGACAGAGTTTGTCAGCTTTATCAGAAGGGTTGATCAGCTTTGGCCGTATAAGTAACGATTCTCTCTGCGCTCAAAATTCAGTCTGGTGAAGATGGGCCGCAGGGGGCATGCTGAGTCTGTCATACGGCTCTTCTTTATGCGGGTCAATCTGTTCCAGGGTACTCATGTGGTTAGTTGTGATCCGCATGAACCCATATTTTTTATGTTTCTACAAGACCCCCTTCAAATTTTTCAAATTGCAAATTTGGAATACTTTGAATAAGAAGCATCATCGAGGTAATTGTGAGCCCTTGACCCGAAATCTCCATTTATTATTTATTATTATTATTATTATATGCTGAATTATTAATTTATGCATATATGTAATTGAATAATCAAGTATATATGTAACATATTCATATATTATATTTCTTTGTAAATAAAAAAGATAAGGGAGGGGGGTTTCCCAAATATCACAGACATGAGGGACTTAAATGCAAAAGCCCATGTTTAAAGCAATTCCTAAGCGGCTATTGATGAAGCCAAACCGAAATTCAAATCTCGAAGTCGAGATTGCTTCAAATTGGACTTCGATTTTCAATCTCTGCGAAAGATTTCGATCCTATCAGGAATTCGAGTATTTAAGGGGGCGAGGCAGCCGTCCTTGCCATTTCCCCAAACCCTAGAAACCCAAATTACTTTCTGCCGCAAGAACACCCAGGAGAATCCGAAGGAAGCACCAAGCCAGCTCTCGAAAACTCAGGTAATCCCTTGCCATTATTTGAAATCCTTTCTATGGTATGTCAGGTGTTTGACTTAATGGCTAAGAAGAACTTCCATGGGTAGTACTCTAAGCAATTAAATATAGAAAACAGGGGACAAATTCGTAGACTTGGGGGGGGGTTGGTTGTGCCAAGTTCCATATTGGATATTGGGAATTAAGAGTAGACTAGAGAGCCTAGATAAGGTGTTGCCTGCACCTAGAAGTCAATGTTGGCAGCCTTGCGTGGGTGGCAACTCAGGGCAGCAGGAAGCCTGTGCTAAGAGTAGATGAATAGAAAACTCATCCATATATTCCCAATGTCAGATGCTATGAACCTCACCCTGCCTACAACAAGAACAGTGATGATGAACTCCCATTAGTAAGCCAATGACATGCCTAGATACAAGTGAATGGGAGGGATCGATGGTATCCAAAGGATATTGATAAGGGGACCCTTCCCTGACACCCAGTAGATGAGATCAGGTGAGTCCCCGGTACCAAGAAAATACTGAACCTAGGACCCTGGTAGTAGCATTCAGTCCCATAGGTTAGCAGACCCTTAGTATTGGAGATTGGTTGTTAACACAAATAAGTGACACAAAACACGTATCTGATGGCTCAATCACTCATGTGTTGCCCTACCATCAGTTGACCTGACCTGCAGATGGGTTAAGACCATTAGTCATATATACACAGTATTATATGCCAGCCAATTAAGGTGAGGGACCATGGACATTGAATTTGTCCTGCATTCATACACTTCCCAGCCCACATACATATTGTGTGCCCATTTGATGTTAGCCTCTACAACTTGTCACACCAGGTACTTGCAGTTAGACATGTCCTGTCCATACGCAGCCCCAAAGTGAGTGCTTCAGGCACTCCAACATATGTTCAGCTCATATATCAAATCCAGCCCTTACACATCTTATATTCATGTACTCCATTCAGTGTACCATAAATAATGGGTTACATGGGATTGCATGTGTGTGTAGCACCTAGGCAGGACAGCAAATGGATGGTACCTACAGGTAAGGTCTTTATAGTATACAGGTAGGTCCAGTCCCCTTTTGATGTTCAGACCACCAGACATGTGAGTGTGTGTCTTGTTTTCCTAACACCCAGGACTGATTTGCATCTGTTTCCCCTTGATTTAAATCTACTGCAATTTAGGTAGGATCACTACATTCCTGGGTTCAGTCACACGTAAAGGCTCACTTGGGATGTCCCACAGAGCAAGGGTTCACTGCATATAGGTTTCAGAAAAGATATTAAAGTGTTGTCATTGCCCTGCATTGTGTATTATCAAATTGTTCCCCTGCCTGCACTTTATTTCTGATCAATCCTCATATTATTTGGGACTGGGAGTCCACATTGGGTAAGTCTATGTGTACAATACAGGGAGGAGTCTTGAGTATCAGGAGAAATGTTTCCAAGAACTAGGGACAGATGCCATGACTCCTCTTACTAGGCATCAGAACACTGTGGCCAAGTCACCAATGTAGCAGTCACACTATGGCAATAGCCTGATTTCTTGCATCAGTTTGTATTAGGTTGCATGATAAATTGAGATACTTGATATCAGTTGCAGATGCATTTATTTGTACTTTGTAACAGGTTGCATATAGAACCAGTTGCATGAGGGTTATTGTAATCCTCAGTTGAGAGAAACTAGGTGGATACTTCCATGAGATACCCTCATATCTGAAGAATCAGATCTTAGTAGCCTAGGCCATTGGTAAATACAGGTGAGTACCAGGTATAGGTATTAAGTACCAGTGTCAATTGTATCAGAATATTTGGGGTCCTTGGTATGAGTTTCAGATTAGTAGGATATTGATTGGTTCAATACAGACATCCATGACCATACCAACCTAGTATCTATATCGATACTCTTTCTTAGGCTACATAGCAGTTGGCATTGGGGTATTCCAAGATTTCATGTACTAGGCCATGAGATAAGGGGGTCAACCTCATAAGAGCTAGGGTACAGGTTGTATCATGGACTCTGGACTAAAGTATTAGGCACTAAGAGGTCTAATATCCAAGGAGGATATGACCCATTGGACAACAAGTAGGAAGGGACCCTAAGTCAGGAAATTAACTAGGATGTTAGCTCATAGGCCAGGTGGAGTGACAACCAAGTATGCCTGGTGTTCATACTGATGTACCAGGTCTCTTGAGTACTTGGGATTCCTAGAGTGTCTAAATACAAGGGTGTCCTACAACCTAGTTAAGGAGATTAGAAAACAGACAACTACAGAAAGGTAGGGATTTAGACTCCTAGTAACAGTCCCTGTGACACACGTTTGCACCCTCTAGCATCACTGGAAAAGTAGACAACTGGCCACTCCAACCAGGACTTTGTCCAACATCAGAGATGTCAGCTTGATGGTTGCAACCAGGGATACCTGGGTATAGCTAATGCCCAGTAGCATGTCAGGTATATTGACAAATAGCATTAAGGACAGAGGTCACCTAGCCTAGAAACATGGGGTAGCAGAGTCCTTATGGGTTGGTGAAAAAAGGTTCCCATTTCAAGGTGACTGAACTGCCAAATGCAGTTCAAATACCAGTATGGGAGAGAATCCCCTGCTATCCACATCATCCCTAGTCCAGACACTTGGAGTGAAGACTCATGTCCTGCACCCAGCATCCTAGTCGAAATTAATATATCCTATAAGGAGCAGGCCAGGTAATGTATGGGATCCTATATACATATGTTCCTGTAGAACAAGGGTTTCCTGATATGAACAGTAGCTAATAAATCACAACAGTTACACAAGCTTTGTCACAAGCTAGGCACAACTTGGTAGTCACTGTGGGCATTAGAGGGAAGTATACCAAAAGAGTAGGCATTAGACAATATGCTCTAACACAAGTGTGGTATGTGGGACTAGAACTAACATGGATTCCTGAATATAGATGGATAGGGTGTCATTACAAGAAATCTTATGAATAAGGCAATGAAGTATGTTAGAGTATTAGTGAACCTAGAGACTAATATGGTAGTAAATGGGTGGGTAAGCATCATATGGAATAAGGCCTAGAGATAAGTAGATTCATGATAGTTTGATAATGTATTAATATGGAAATTTATACTATAGGTTTGTTGGACTCGGACTCATCACTCGACCAGTACTCGCAGCTCGTGACGACAGGCAAGTGCTGTAGGTCCTAGAAAATCAAGTTGCACACATCAACAAAGTCAGAAAATCAAGAAATTCAACTTTCAAGTGAACTACGCAGACATCAGATTGCGCATCATACAGACTGCGCAGACTAGACTGTGCACACTCTCAAGCGCGTAGGCTGACGTGGCAAAAGTCATCATTACCTGACACAATCAAATCTTCTGACAGCTGACAGCACGAAGATCAAGGAGACTATTCGTTTATGTGCCGCACAGTGCTCGAGAACGGCTGGACAGCTGGCAGCACAATCAGTCTACTACTCTGTGCGCAGTCCATTCCTGCGTAATCCAATGCCTGCCAATTCAGGTTGCGCACTCCATCATGATAACTGATAAGTACACATGGCACTCATGCCATCAATTGCTCACTACGTGGCAACTGTTTATGCACGATCATGTGCATTTCAGTCAAAAGATGCCATATGTCCAAGACAGTTGGCCCATGATCCAACAACTGCCTGCACAGTCCACTGTTGCGCAATCCAATTCATGCACAATCCATCATGCGCAGTCCAGAATAACTAAAATTAGTTATTTCAGAACTCTATAAATAGAGTTTCAAGTCTCCATTCAAGGGGATCAGAGATCATAAATCAGAGATCAGACATTAAGTTCAGAGAGTTCAGGAGTTCTTGTCCAAGTACTGCTGCATTCTTCCGAGGCTTTTGCCTTCAAGTCAACTTCAGAGGCTATCGTCTTCAAAGTTCACATCGTCCAAGGGATAAAGCAATCGTCTTCTAGATTGGATTCCTACAGTTGTACCTTTCCCAGAATTCTTGTAATCTTTACAAAGTTTGTATCAATAAAGTTTCATACTTTTGTTTTTGCAAACAAAATGGCGACTCTGCTGGGGACGACTTTCTCCTCCGACGAGGAAGTGACAACTCAATGTGACGTAGCGTCTATCGGGAAGACGCAGAAGACGCTGGTTGTAAAGGTCAACCAGACAGCCTATGAAGCCATGATCAATTCCAAGACCACTCCTCGCACTGCAACCACTTCTGCCACGAGCAAAGTACGCCCAGTGTAGGTCTCCAAGACTGCTGCGCAGTCTATCAACTCTGTCAGCAAGATTGCTGCGCAGTCTGCCAAGAAGCCTGCTGCAATCTGTTGCACAGTCTACAGTTGCTACCACTAAGACTGTTGCACAATCTGTCTCTGTCAAGAAAGCTGCGCAATCTGCTACTGCCAGTGCACAGAGACTTCTTATGCTACCTTGTCAAAATACAAGACTCTGCCTCTGGCGCATTGGCTGCCCATCTTCCTGCGTAAACTGATGCTCCAGCAACTAGAGTGTATCCTAAACACTCTGTGGCCAGAACTCCTGATGCGCAAACCACAGTGTCTGTGCCAGAACCAAAAAGTTCTCTGTCAAGGACTCTCCTGCGCAACCTGCCAGTGCGCCATCCATCATGCGCAAACCATGTGCGCAATCCAAGAAAGACAGCCTTTTGGCTAATCTTTCTTCTTCTCACAACAAAGAGAAGAATGCTACTCCTCTCCAACACCCTGCTGCTCCTGCACAATCCACTGGGGGTAGTCTTTCGGCTATTCCTCCTCCTCTCCAGAACAAAGGAAAAGGCCCTTTGGTCTTTTCTCAAACTTCTCGTCCCATGACTTGGAAGACAACAGAGGGAAACGCTCTTTAGCTAACCCTTCTTTCCAGAACAAAGGAAAAGGCCCTTTGGTCTTTTCTCAATCTTCTCGGTTTTTACCGTTGCAGATCAATCTGAATGTGCTCCGGCATCAGTCATACAAAAACTCTTTCAAACAAGGATTCTTCTCTCCATGTTACAAGAACTTGTACTGATCAGAGAGGTATTCTGCCGACTCCGGTAGCAGAATTCCAGGATCTCCCAACCCTCAAAATCTCCGTTCAAGACAGGAAAATTGCTAGTGTCTCAAACAGAAACCCCTGGGGGTGAGTTTGCAGATCTAAGGACTTATCTTAACAGGCCTACTTCGGCGAAACGCAAACAGCCAATGCCGAAGATCAAACATCAAAGACAAACTTCCAGGGTCAAAGATCCCGACACTTATGCCAATGAAGTGAGCACTTCCCTGTACACTCAAGGGATTAAACATTTAAAGAATCGGAATCATATTCCGAACATTATCAAAGAACAGATCCCTCAGAGTTTTTCTCGTCCTGCTGTTGTTCCCGATCTCCGAGAACATCTCAGGCAAAAGCGGGACAACGTCTCAACACCTCCAGTTCAACCATCTGATCATCATTGCAACCACAAAGTCATCATCCAATGTTGTTGTCAAACAACAAAACGATCTGTCTTCGATCGTTTGACTTTTGCAAACTCTGAAGTAGTGTCAGAGGAAGACGAAGTCTTGTACGCTTCTGTCAACATGACTTCCCGAGACACTGGGGGTAGAAAGTGCTCCAAGAACGGCAAACCTCGCCGTCCTAGTCAACGGTATCTAGATTTACTTCAAGAATCTTCTGAAGGAGTATTTCGACATACCCGATCCCGAAGCCGAGATACAATCGGTCAAAGGAATCTTCTCAAGATCCTTCGGGTTATTTTACTTCTCAGTTAGGAGATGACTTTCTCCGACTATGATGCATATAGCGAAAGCTCTGAACAGACAGTGTCTTCTGTACCAAGAGAAGTCACGGCTTACGTTGTCAATGAGGATCCAGATGCTTCAACTTCAGCAAATCAAGAACAGCGAATTGCTGCACTTGAAGACAAGCTAAAAACTATGGCTGAAATGGTTGCCAGTATGCATTCTATTATTGTGGCACAACATGCCACACCACCGACTGTACCTGCTGCGAGTCGGAGATCATAGCATCTTCGGTACCTGTCAATGCTGGGTTGGGGGTAGTGTCTCCTCAAATGCCTCCTGTACAAGTACAAGTTCAAACTATACCCAGTCAGTCAGGGGCTGGGGGTAGTGCTTACAACGCTGTTCCTCCTCCTACTACTCTGACTCAACCTGCTCTTCTTCATGAAGACGCCAATGAAGCTGTCAAACTCTTGCGAACCCAGTTCGAAGCCTTTAAAGAGAAGACAACTTACAAAGATTGGGGATCAAGCAGCCCTATCCAGTTGAATGGAAAGAAGTCTCGTTCCCGCCAAAGTACAAGATCCCAACGATCTCTTTATTTGATGGCAGCACTTCTCCTAGCCAGTTCATCAATCACTTTGAGGTAATGACCGTTCAACTCCAGCCAAATGATGCTCTTCTTACCAGAGTGTTCGTCGGTTGTTTAGCCGGCGTAGCATACGACTGGTACAGAAGTTTGCCCGATGGTTGTATCACTTCCTTCTCAGGTCTCAAGCAAATTTTCCTGGAACGGTTCTATGAGGGATTCAATGACATGACTATGTCGGCTCTCAACAAAATTAAACAGAAACATAATGAAACTGCTGAGAGTTTCATCGAACGGTTCCGCCGAGAAGCCTTGAAGATGCCTCCCGGAACTCCAGCTGCTGTCACTATTGATACGTGCAAGGCAAATCTTTTGCCTATCATCAGTATGTGGACAGGATCAACTCAGTTCCAGGACTGGCCTTCATTCATTGTCAATGCCAAAGCTGCGGAAGTGAGTGCTGAGAAGTTCAAGCAGTTGGGGGTACAAATGTCTAACCCCGACCGGGATGAACATCAGACATCAGGTGGTGGCAACCGCCAGAACAACCGCAAACCAAAAGATACTTTGAACATCAATCTGAACAAGAACAAAGAATCTTTGGCGGTCAACGTAGCTCCTCCTACGTCCACTTCTACTCCTTCAGCACCTCCACCGAGAGAACCTCGTCCTAAAGTAGAATATTCCTTTGACGAGAATGACACTGCTAGTATCTTTGATTGCTTACTCAAAAGCAATAAAATTCAACTTCCAGATCCTAAGAAGCCCGATGAAGTCGGTAAGACTGATCATCCCAAGTACTGTGTCTATCACAGGTTCATCGGACATCCCACTCGAGCATGTTATGTGCTCAAAGGCAAAATCCAGGAGCTGGTCAACGCTGGCGTCGTCACACTGCAACAAGACGAGAAGACTGTTACTGCAAATATGGTAACAGTTCAGTTCGGTGATTTCCACCACAGATGGTGCAACATGGCGTCATTCCTATCCCCAAGACTACTCTTGAGATTGAGAATCTCCTCCTCCACAAAGTGAAGGTCTCGTCCCCTTGTCTCTTGACAATGGCGAGATTATGTGGATTCATCCGGATCTTGCTTCAGAGTTTGAAGTTCCCTCTTCCTCAAGAAGAAAGATCGCTCCAAGGGCAAGACAAAGATTTGCAATATGGTGTCTTTTGACCCCATAGTTGATGAAGAAATCTTGTTAGGCACCAGATCAGGGAAAGCCTATCTGAAGGATTACCCGAAACTCAAGAGAATCCTTCTTCTTCTTCTGAGCCTGCTCCAGTGCAGCCTGCTTCTACTGAGGATGTTCCTACTGCTTCCTCACCGGTTGTGATACCCATTCCTCCCAAGCCAACGGTCGCTGACAAAGGCAAACAAAAGTCCTTTTGACAAACCTTTGAAGAAGTCATCTCCTTCTGGACTTGAGAAGCCTTACAACTTTGACATCCTGGCTCAGTTGGCCAATACAGCTCGGTTGTCAATCTTCGAGCTCTTGCGCCTATCCAAAGAGACTCGGAAAACTCTGAGTGAGGCTCTCATGCAGGCAGAAACCTGTCTAGTCCTGCTTAAGAAGCCAAAAGCAGAACCAGTCTCTTGTCTTCATTGTCATAGTATGTTGGAGTTAATTCCAAACATAACTTTTACACAAGATGACATGTTGATGGAAGATAACAGGCACGACCGTCCACTCTACTATACAGGATATGTCGACTCAATGAAAGTCGATCGTATCCTGATAGATCCAGGGTCTGCTCTCAGCATTATACCGAAGACAATGTTGGATGCGCTGAAAATTCCAGTGCATAGTCTCTCCAGTACAATCACCACCATCCTTGGGTTCAATCAGGGAAGGAGTGAACCTCTGGGCAAGATTCGTCTAAAACTCCAAATAGGCAATCTTCGCACGAAGGTTACCTTCTATATCATCGACAATCATGGTTGCTCCTACAATACGTTGCTGGGAAGACCATTTCTGTACGAGCATAACATTGTCCCTTCGACTCTCCATCAATGTTTTAAATATGTTGATGACAATGGAGAGGTACAAAAGGAGGTTGCTGATCTCTATCCTTTCAAAGGCATTGAAGCATACTGTAATGATGCACGTATGTACAAGGACGAATTCATGAAGGTTGTCCTGTCTTTGGACACTGAAGAAGAACAAGAAACAATGCCTAAAGATACCCTCATCATTCCTGTCAAAGGGCATGTTTCTCGTCCTCAATCCTCCAAGCCACTGGCTATTCACTTGCCAGTCCAGAAGCAATCTATGATGATGATCAGGACAAAAGGGAGCTCACCTCCTCTGAGCCACTTGTTATGACTTACGTCGTAACAAGGATAAAAAGCAGCTCGCTTCTTCTGAGCCACTTGTTATAGATCTATCTCATAATAAGGAGAAAAGGGAGCTCACCTCCTCTGAGCCGCTTGTTATCGACCTCCGTCGTAACAAAGCTAATCCTCCTCCACGTTCTTCTTCTCCCCCTCTTGTAATCAATCTGACTAAGCCTGCTAAGGCTAAAAGTCCAGCTGTAAATACCAATGTACAAATCAATGAAAAAGCACCTACTTTCCAGTATACTGATGTCATTTATCATGCTAAATGCTATTTGGATATGTTGGATAGCTATCAGTCATTTACAATGGGAGTTGTGCAATCTCTTCAAACAGAAGTTTCATGTGAACACCCAAAGGATTCATATCGTATTGTTCCTGCTCGTAAGAAAGGCGAACGTCCAATACTTTTTAGTAAAGGACCGGAACAACAATTCAGTTATACGGATGATAGCAAAGTTAACGACACGGGACATCTTCAACTCCGTCGTTACAGTCAACAATCAAAAGACATCGTCCGAAAGATGGGTTACGACTTCAAGAGCGGCCTCAACTACGGTAAGGTAGAAAAACTCCTCTCCGTACGGCTGTTCCAAAAGGAAAGTCAGATATGTACTACAGCAAGACCAAAAGAGGTCTCGGATATGCTTCTCCTCCGATGTTATCCCGGCAGGCTCTGAATCTGATAGCGAGGAGCGTTCTAACTCTTCTGATTCCAGATCGTGGGATTCTGACATCAACATCGGACAATTCATCGGCTGACTGTATCTTCTAACATGGTCTCCGTCGAACTTCCAGAAGGTTATGACGAGGATATTGAAGAAAGTTTGAAACAGATCCTTGGGCTCAACGAATGGATACCCAATGGGAACTCCGATTTGAACAACGAGAACCTCCTACTGAAGATCAATTAGTTCAAATTGATGTAGGAGAGAGCGGGTCACCTCGTCCAATATTCATCAGCAAGAACCTTCCAGAAGAGGATAAACAAGAATTAATTCTTCTGATTAAAGAATACATTGATGTCTTTGCCTGGAGTTATGAAGACATGCCAGGACTAGATCCTAAAGTCGCTACTCACAAACTGAACATTTTACCGAATGCAAAACCGGTCAAACAACAACAACGACGCTTCAAACCAGAAATGATGGACGCAATCGACGATGAAGTCAAGAAGCTCATCGCTTGTGGCTTTATTCGAGAAGAACAGCATCCTGATTGGGTAGCCAATGTTGTCCCAGTTCTAAAAAAACCGGCAAAGTTCGAGTCTGCATCGACTTCCGGGATCTTAATGAAGCATGTCCAAAAGATGAATTTCCTCTCCTATCACAGACGTCATGATCGACAACACCTGTGGGTTCGAAAGAATATCTTTCATGGACGGATTCTCCGGATACAATCAGATTCGGATGCATCCTGAAGATGAAAACATACTTCTTTCCGCACTCCTCGTGGAGTCTATTGCTATACTGTGATGCCGTTTGGTCTAAGAACGCTGGTGCAACATACCAACGAGCAATGAGTACCATCTTTCGAGATCATCTATGCAAGACTGTTGAATGCTACGTTGACGATATTGCTGTCAAGAGTCGTCTGAAGGAAGATCACATTCAAGATTTGAGAACTATCTTCAATCTTATGTGCCAACATCAACTCAAAATGAATCCCACCAAGTCATTCTTGGGTGTCTCTAGTGGCAAATTTCTCAGCTTCGTCATTACCTCTAAGGGTATACACATGGATCCCGAGAAGATCAAAGCCATTCAAGAGATGCGTCCTCCACGCAACCTAAAAGAGCTACGAGGATTCGAAGGTCGACTTGCGTACATCAGAAGATTCATTTCGAACTTGTCTGGACGTTGCAGACCATTCACTCAACTAATGAAGAAGGGTGTATCTTTCATTTGGACTGAAGAATGTCAACGAGCATTCGAAGATATCAAGCGGTATCTCATGAACCCCTGTCTTGGTGCCACCAATCTCTGGCATACCATTCTTAATGTATGTCCGTGCTATGGATCATTCATTGGGTGCTTTACTTGCCCAAAAGAAAAAGAAGGTCATGAACAAGCCATCTACTATCTCAGTCGTACTATGATTGGTGCTGAACACCGTTATCGTCCGGTTGAAAAAGAATGCTTAGCTCTTGTTTGCTGTTCAGAAGACTCGGCATTACATCATTGGCCAAACTATTCATGTCATATCTCGAGTTAATCCTCTTCGGGTACTCATGAAGAAGCCTAGCACACTCAACTCTCGGCTGACTACATGGGCATTCTGCTAGCCCAATATGATATGGTATATGTTCCACAAAAGTCTGTCAAAGGTCAAGCACTAGCGGATTTTTAGCAGCTCATCCTGTGCCAGAAACATCGAAACTTTATGATGAAATTCCAGACGAGACATTGGAATCTAACACAGTCTCTAAAGAATTTCCTACTTGGCGTCTATTCTTTGACGGTGCATCCAGGATCGGACCCAATGGTGCCATTGTCGCAGGAGTTGGAGTTGTCCTTGTCTCTCCAGACGGGTCAGTTATTCAAAGAGCCTACTCCCTAGATGAGCCTTGCTCCAACAATGTGGCAGAGTACAATGCTCTACTCATCGGCCTCCAGCTAGCCAAACAACTTGACGTCGAATATCTCGAAGTCTACGGTGACTCTAAGTTGGTTGTTAATCAAATTAGAGGAACCTATGAAGTTCGCCATCAAGATCTAGTGTCTTATCATGAAGCAGCAATCAGGGCTATATCATTCAAACCCTTCTTCATTGAATATGTACGCCGCGCTTGCAATACCGAAGCAGATGCTTTGGCCATCTTGCAGCAGTTTTAGCCATCCCCATCAGAAGACAACATGGTGTTATCTCTAATCAGAACTATTCTGTGTCAAAAATAATCGTAATTGAGTTCAGTAATTTTACTGAAGTCAATGTTATCAGTGAAGATTGGAGAACTCCTTCATCGACTTTGTGGTTCACGACATACTCCCTGAAGATCCCAAAGAAGCTACGAGTGTTCGTCGGCGGTCTCTCCGATTCTATTACAATCAGACCACCAAAACTCTCTACCGGCGAACTTATGACGGCTTACTCTTGCGCTGTCTTGCTGGTGAGGAAGCAAAACAAGTACTACGTGAGGCTCACGACGGCGTTTGTGGCCCGGTCCTAAGCTACAGGATCGCATCCGACGCATGGGTTATTACTGGCCCTCTATGGTTTCTGACGCCATTGATTATGCAAGGAAATGAGCTTGTCAAATCCATACAGATTTATTCATCAACCCTCTGAATTTCTGCATCCGACGGTGCTTCATGGCCTTTTGAAGCTTGGGGTATGGACATCATCGGTCCTATCAATCCTCCTTCTTCTAGAGGACATCGGTTCATACTGGCAATAACCGATTACTTCTCCAAATGGGCTGAAGCTATACCTCTGGCTGAAGTCAAGACCAGCAGTGTCATCAACTTCGTCAAGCATCATGTCATTTATCGATTTGGTGTACCTCGACGAATCATCCATGACAACGACCACAATTCATCAGCCAGAAGTTTACAAGATTCTGTGATAATTACCGAATTGACAATGTCGCTTTGACAGCTTACAATCCTGCTGCTAATGGATTAGCTGAAGCTTTTAACAAAACCATCATTAAGCTCCTCAAGAAGTTTGTATCTACTAACAAACGAAATTGGAGTAAAAAGCTTGGTAATGTCTTTGGGCCTATCAAACTACGTCCGCAATCCCACAGGCTTTACACCTTTCTCTTTGGTGTACGGTTTGAAGCAGTTCTTCCTCTGGAACTTCAAATTCCTTCTTTAAGGATTGCCATTGCTAATGAACTCACTACAGAGAACAACGATCTTCTTCGACTTCAAGAATTATAGGCACTCGACGAGAAGCGGCTAATGGCTCAACCACATTGAGCTATATCAAGCCCGCATCTCGAAGACTTTCAACCGCAAAGTCAAAGTCAGAGCCTTCCAAGGAACTTGTTCTAACGGTCAGACGTCCTATGACAATGACATATGAGCAAAGACAAATTCGACGCAAAGTGGGAAGGGCCCTATGTTGTAAGCAAAGTCTTCTCAAATGGAGCCTATCAACTCTCAAGTTAGACGGCCGAGTTGCTATGATGCCTATCAATGGCAAATTCCTTAAAAAGTACTATGTATAAATGTAAATGCTTGTACATCATCAGCCAAGTTCAAGTTCATAAATAAATTCAAATTTTATTTCATGAATGATAGTACATGATATTAAGGGAGATCACTATCATCCTTCTCGACATTGGGACGTGGACCACTGCTGTCCTCCTTAAAGACACGGTCAGCAAAAGAGCCGAGAACCTCCTTGCTGGAACCCACGAGGAACTTGCAAGCAGCCATCCTCATGGCCTCTTCTTCTTCAGTCTTTTTGGTTCAAACAGGAAGTCCAGAATATCTCGCGGTGTTTGGGTGCAGACGAACCTTCGTCTGCCTCTGCCTGCTTTGGCTGAACCAGTTTAGCCGGACGTTCTTCAACGCCCTCTTCAACCTTTGGAGCGAGTTCAGCCTTCTTAGATGCATCTCAGACGACATTTTTATATTGAAAGGTGGAAGTGCTCTTTTCTGCCAGATTTTTGTTCTATTTATAGGCAAAGATTCTCCAAATACGAAGCGACACATTCATCCGACGGTTCATCCGTTCATCATCATCATCCAACGGTTCGTCCGTTCATTATCACCATCATCATCATCTGATGGTTCGCCCGTTCATTATCATTTATCATCTGACGGTTAGCCCGTTCATTATCATTTATCATCCGACGGTTCGCCGTTCATTATCATTCACGTTTATCAGACGGTTTATTCATTCATATTCATCTGACGGTTCTTCCGTTCATTATCACCATCATATTCATCTGACAGTTCGTCCGTTCATTATCACCATTATATTCATCTGACGGTTCGTCCGTTCATTATCACCATCATCATCATGACGGTTCGTACGTTCATTATCACCATCATCATCATCTGACGGTTCGCCCTTCATTATCATTTTCATCCGACGGTTCATCCGTTCATCAGACGGATTACCGTTCATTCAATTCATTTGACGGTCCATCCGTTCATCTCGACGATTCATTTCGTTCATTTACACCTTTTTGACGATTCATTTTCGTTCATCATCTATATCAGCAACTTGTCGTCTTTGATTAAGTTCTATTTTGAAATAATAATATTGACAAATTATACTGCCACGTCCACATTACTCTGAGCAGATATAATGAATATAATTATTTTCTACAAAATCATCAAGAAATATATCATGTCCTGTACCTCTGAATATATTTTCTATCGCTATTATTGTATCTGAATAAGATATGCAAGAAATAATAACCAACAAAAAATGTCTTTTATTGATCAAAATTTGAGACATTACATGCATAGTAAAGAAGGACAAAAAGATACAAAATATCTTTCTTTCTACTAAGACGGAGGCTTTATCAGATTAGCAATTTGTTGCTTTAGAATCTGCAGCCGTTCTTCACGTGATGCCATCACTTTCCTCCTGGCCTCTTCCATTCCCGATTCTTCATTGAAAACGGGCATGAGACCATTCGGCGAGTGATTTCCGCATCATGTGCTGCTACATACTCGTTTCTTTCCTGAGTAAGAGTATCAATTTGTTGGACTGCTGTCTGGTGCTCTGTAACTTCATTTTCTAGTTCCTCTTCAAGACGAGCAATCTCCGCTCTCAGATCAGCAATTCTTTTCTCTTCTCTCAGCAGTTGAGATCACCGATTCTAACTTGGAATTATATTCAGCAGCTTTTGCAGTATAAGCATCCAAGAAATTTTGGAGGTTCACCCTTTCAATTGCAGCTGCCTGAGCCATTTGTTCGAACTCTGCCTGCACCAAAGGTTCCACTTCCCCTTTGTTGAGATCTTTATAGTTCTTCATAGAGATTTCCAGCTCATTCAGTATATGGTCAAGAAAAGTGGCCTGAGCCTCGTCACCTTGTTCCCGAATGGCATTCACCAAGAAAGAGGTTGGGCCTCTAACCATGTAAAAGTCAGCATCTTCTTTGTCCATCATTCTGTTGATCAGTGGTCCTAAGGACTCGAAAAAGCATTTGGTGAATGATTGGCTGACAAGCTGATTAGTCGCCACAGCACCAGGAGTTGCAGCAACTCCTGTTGATAACGAAGCAGCAGGACGCTCAATCTCTCGTGTCTGAGCAGCAGGCTCTCTGAACAAGGGAACCAAAGTGGAGCTGGTTGCTCCTCTTGGTTGATCCTCTGCAAAATTAAATACTATCACTTTGCCTGTCATTGGCTATTATCAAAGAGAATCAAAAGTGAAAGCAGTCTTACCATGGGTGGATTCAGCAACAGATCTATCATCTGCAGGCACAGACTTTAGTTGAGTAGAAGTGGCTTCAGACGCTACGGCCTGGCTACTTCCTGCTTCAGAGCCACAAGATAAATGGCGGCTGCTACTGGCAATTATCGTTGCCAGTACTATATCCATACATGTCGGAGGAGCAGAAGAAGATTCGGGCTCTTTGAATAAAAGTAACGATGTTAGCTATCAAATTACTTATTAAAAGAAGATCGCTAATTTTATTTCAATACCTTCGGGAGCAGCAACTGGAGTTTCCTCCAAATCTACCTCTTCATCAACAGTCTTCTCCGGAGATCTCGGCACCTCAGCCTCCTTTTCAGGAGTCAGAGTGTCTCGAGGGGATGTCTGAATTTCAACATTCTCTTCCAGATTTCGTGCCTCATCAGCAGCTTCTGATGAGGTGCTCTCCTCATTTTTGCTGTCTTCAGGAGCCTCTTCACTAGCAGCATCAGTGGCCTGATTAGCTTCTTCTTGATAACGGAGTCACAGCCATATAAAGCTTCGATCATCAAACGATCTTCTTCAGTAAGGGTTGCTCCCGGTGTGGCAGGAAGATGAATTTCCGCTGCTGTTGGCAAAGGAGATCGTACGACATTATGCTCTTCCTCTACAATGTTATCTCTGGGCTCTTCAGCCTCATTTCTCTGGTCCAGTTCTTCCCTCTGCTTAATTTCATCTTTGTTCTGGACTGGGAGTTTTATGTCCAGCCTCAGAAACAGGAGTGGGAGAGGACATGGTGAGTCCCGCTGCAGCGTCTATCACGATCGAAGACAAAACTTGTCCTTTACGGACCAACCTTTTTTCCTATGCAGAGGTCTCTCAGGACTCTCTACGTTTATTGCCTCGACTTGTTTTTGAACAGAGGTTGGTGTGGACAGCTTCTTCCTGCTGAATTGTCTCGGCCAGATGTCGAGATTGAGATCTGGTAGTAATCTTTTCTGAAGAATGATCCAGGATCAGTTTCTTCTTCGCAGCTGGGACGGAAGGCTCCTCTCTCCTTCTATTCTTGGCTGGAGACTTAGCAACCTTCAAAGAAATACGCAGTGGCGCGTTAACCTCTTCAGGGAATAGCATCCCTCGAAACTTCTAAGGGTGCATCCACTGGCTCGTGCACCTCATCGTTACCTGGAAGTGACATGATGACTCCTCCCTTCTTCAATCTCGTTGCAGACGCAAAGCTATCCGCGAGATTGAAGTTCTCAGCAAAAGTATTCGATGATGTATAAAAACCGAATACGTGAACAGCATACGAGGGCCATGAGTACTGTCACCGGCATCGAGAACGTTGCTTTCATATCTCGAGCACTATAATAAGCCCAAGCTCGGGCTCCATCTATCAGAAAACCTCTTCCTTGTAGGCATATGATGGAATTACCTACGTAGAATTGGTCATATCCAAATTGCGAGCAAACCGGCTGGGAAGATATGGCTCCAAGTAGCATTCTTCTTCGAATCGATATACCAAGTGAGATGGTCGAATTGTCTTTAACCAATTAAAAGCTGTACGACTCAAAGGTTGCGTCTTTGAGTCAATCATGTTGATTGCCATTTGTTCATATCCAGCGGGAGGATCAGTGCAATAGAAGTTTCACCCTTTGCCAAGATTCAAAGCGTATCTGTAATCTCTCAAAGAAGTGTATCTCTACTTACCGTGAGAGAATCTCCGCAAAAAGCTGCCACCAACTGGTCCCATGCCGGGGTCCATCAAAGTAGGATGGTGTAAAAGCAACCACCCGAACAGATAAGTATATGATAATTCTAGCCAAGGGAACTCTTTCTCGCCCTTAGCTTTCAGCATCGATTCTACGTACAGGCGGAGACTGGCGTTCAATCTACAAGTCATCGTCGATAAGAGATCCATTTTGTAGCCGAAGACTAATCGAACGGCCAAAAAGGATACCGCGATGGAAGCGGTCTACAGCACTTGATCCAGGGACGACGAATCGGCGGAGCCAATACGTCAAAATCCTACAATGGGCTTCTTTCGACATAAATCGATACCCCATTCTCATATAACTCTCAAGAATATCCCCTTTTGTCAAATCCCTATTTTTGAAAATAGTATTTGACTGTATTTGTGTATTTGGAGGATTTTTGAAATTTGGGTATTGTTAAAATTTTATAATATTTTCTTGAAGGTGAATTTTATTCGCATTATTGTTCTTGCCACTATTATTAATATCATTGTTATTATTATTATTATTATCATTTTAATTTTCCTATACCTAACCCCCTCTCTCTTCACTCAAATCACCCCTCACATCACTACCCACTCCCTCTCCTCCTCCCACCTTTCCCACTCTCACACTCTTCCTCTATCTCCCCTCTCACTTGCTGGAGAAGCCAGCTCCCCCCTCTCTCTTATTCTCTGCTCACTCTCTCTCTCCCTCACTCTCCCCTACCCGAGCTCCCTCTCCCCCTCACTGCTTCCTCTCTCTCCTCTCGGCTCTCTTTCTCTCCCTCGATCGCCCTTTCCTCTCTCTTCCCCCGAGCTCCGGCCGCCGCCGCCAGCCCCCGCCCCCTTCTCCGCGGCCACCGCCATCAGCCTCCACCTCCACCATTATCGTCGTCTCCGCCATCAGCCACCACCACCGACTTTCAGCCACCGCAGCCACCACCATCGTCTTCTTTCCTCTCCTCCTCCCCGCCGGCCATAGCCGTTGTCGCTGCTGCTGCCCTCTCCTCCGCCGCATCCTCTCTTCTCCGACAGTCGGCGCCGCCCCGACCTGGCTGTCGCCGCTGTTCTTCCCCTCCGTCGGTGAGTCACCCCGCCTGGCCAAACCCCTCCGTGAGCTCCTCCGCCTCCTCCTCTCTCTGTTCTCCCTCCGCCGGAGCCCTCGACCTCGCCTGGCCGGGCTTTCCCGGCGGCCACCGCCTGTTCCTTCCCCTCCCTCCTCTCTCCTCCTTGGGCTGTGAGCTCCTCGGGGAGCGAGCCCTTCGACCGGCACGCCTCGGCAGCGTGCTGCCTCGAGCAGTGTGCTGCTTCATGCAGCGTGACGCCTCGAGCAGCGCACCCTCATTTGGTGCGCTCTCCTTCGTCTTTTATGCCTTTTGGGACACGTGCACCTCGGTGTGCGTGTTTTCTTCATTTTTTGCGTGCCTCGGTTTATGTGTGCCTCGATTTACGTGCTCGCTCCAATTTACGTGCCGCATTGGTCTTTGTGTCTCGATTCGCATGCACGTCTCGATTTGCGTGTTGCGTGATTCGTGCACCATCTTGATATTCGCGATCCCTCGCCTACGTGTACGTCTCGATTTACGTGCACGTTCTTCCCTGTTCGTCTTGATATTCGAGTCATCTCGATTCTCGTGTGCGTCTCGATATACGTGCGCGTCTCGATTTGCGTGCCTGTATCGGTCCACGTGCCACGGTTTCTGTGCCAGATCCCTGTGCTGCTTGCGGGACCCTACGGTATAGCCTTCTGCCATCTTTCGTGCTTCCTGTTATTATTTATTATTTAATTCTAATGATTGTTTATTGTGTGTTCTGAGGATCTCGATGGACGTGCTAGCCGGGATCCTGATCGCCGAAGACTTGCTTACCTAGCCGAGCCCTCTAGGCAATATCCCTTGCACATCGACGTTCTTGCCCTCTCTCCTGGATTTTATTTCATTTAATTAAGTTTGTACTTGTAAATTTTATAACCATGATTAGTGTAGCTTAGTAGTAGAACTGCCATGATGATAACTTAGGATAGCTTGGTCCGATACCGGGATAGACCGTATCGGGCAACTCGGATGGGTCATCCACACCTCCGAGGACACGAGCACGACTCACATGTATGGATTGTCCCTGTATGCCCCGTGTCCGACTCGCGGTCGGGTAACGGCTCTGGCTAACTTTACTTGTGGCGGTGATTGTGCTTGGGTTAGGGATTTATGGGCATGTGTTGTGGTGCGCCCTGCGAGGCGGTTATTTTATTATTAGCATGTTGGCTTGACGCCTAGTACGCATCGTAGTACTGCTGGAGGCCGAGACATTAGTGGTCTCGGGTTCGATTGATTTCCAGTACGCATCGTAGTGCTGCTGGAGGCCGAGACTTAGTGTTCTCGGCTATCGACTTGTTCCCAGTACGTATCATAGTGCTGCTGGTAGCTGAGACTTAGTGTTCTCAGCCTGCGATTCTGCGATTCTGCGGGGTTGCGCCGAGTGCTTTTAGCCCCTATTCGTTTTTCTCCCATCCAGATTACAAAGAGACTCTGCCGGATTCTTCCAAATTCCCTATCGGGAATTTGGTTCGAAGGACTGGGCAGAACCATTCCTTTGGTTTGCTGGACTGGGCTCGTGCCTGTTCACCTTGGTATAGTATACCTGATCCCATTGCTTGCTAGGTAGACTCCAGACTAGACCAGTCGCCTAGCTCCTGACCTGTCTTGTCCGTCGGATAGCGTAAGGAGAGCGGTTCCACTCGGAGACGGTCTGCAACCCTGGTCCTTGTTTGGTTTAAGGGTTGTGGATTTGCTCCCGAGCGGTCCGTGTAATCCTTGCCACTTTCGGCGATATTTATTACCGGACTCTTGTCCCCTGACCCTTCATCCTAGGGGTGTCCTAGTCTAGTCAGATAGAGCTGACAGTTGTCCTATGTATTGGGAGTTGTGACTTGTGGATATGACTGAGGATTGAGTATTATGGATACGATCTTGGGATATTGACTTGGTGGATCTATGTGGATTCTTGGATTTTGGTGATTTCGAATATTTCGTGGAACGAGGAGAATATCGAGGGTATTATTATATGATTTTTACTCGACTTCCCAAACGCCCAAACCTGGTACCTTTGTATATTCCGGTAGTTGGGGACCCGTTTGATTACTGTGTCTTGGTAGTTGAGGGGCTTGTTTTCTAGTGGCTTGTGATCATTGACTTGGAGAGATTCTTGTGAGTCAGAGGGTCTAGCATTGCTTATAGTGATGAGCTTGGTATTTGGTGGTTGTCTTTATTGACGTGATATTCACTCCATCATGGATGAGACCCTTGCTAGATTGATCTGGTAGATGGACCGACTTGATGATTTGAGTTGTAGGTTCCCATGTGTACTTAAGAGACTATTATAGTGGAGATTTTGATCTTGTAACCGACTTGATATCCATGTCACGATTTGGACATGTGACTTCTTGTGACTGATAGGTTTGACCTTGTTCCTGGTATTACACGATGACCTGGACCTGTCTTGATTCTTGATTAGTGGCCCGTAGAGGTGCACTCCTGACTAGCACTCTGGACTTGACAGTAACCTGGCATGTATACTCTTGATTCTTGATAGTGGCCCGTGGTGGCGCACTCCTGGCTAGTACTCTTGACATGACATGTTTACTCTTGACCGCTGTTGCGACAGCCAGTCCTGACTTGCTAGGTATGACCTGTCTTGACACCGTGGTTGATTTTCTGATTGTGCTTGTACAAACTACCCGGTCTTATCTTGCATCATGTCTAGGACATGGATTCCTGAGTACCACGGTCAAGGATCCATAATGAAACTGACTAGGCTAATAACTAGATTAATCATGTAGTTCATGGGGACTTCCCAGTGACCTGTTGCTTGTCTGACCCCGGCCCTATGTATATATATATATATACTAGGGATTTGTTGCTATCCGTCGAGATGAGCGCATTTCCAGCCCTCCGTCGAGTGTGGCACTTCTTTAGGGCACATGTATCTTACTGCAGTGTGCCTGCTATATCTATCTTTTTCTTTTGCTGGGGCCATTCGGGTAGTAGCAAGCAGGAGCTGGACTTTGAAGTCTCATTGCATCTTGTTAGTAATTAGGCATGTGATAACCCTAGTTAGCTAATAATAGCAAGCCGTAGGCATTGTGTGGCCGCTTGTCCTTCTGTGTCGTTTGGCTTGTTGCCTGTTAGCCAGCTGATATTGATTTCCAGCTGACAATGCAGGTGTTAGTGGATGCTAGGGAGATTGTGATTGTGTTAGCTTCACTATACTTGTGGATTGTTATCGTGCGTTGGTACCGCACGATCCCTTACCTTTATTTACTGTTTTTAGATGTTATCCTTGTCATATTTTATCCTGCTGGTTTTCTTCGCCCGTCCTTGAGCCTTCCTTTCTGGTACTTGCTGCGGTTGGCCTGACCAACCCTGGATTGTTCCCAGATTGTCTGAGACCGACCCGGTGAATCTTTCAGACTTGACTTGGAGGGTGTGCTTTAGTTCCCGACCATGCTAGGAACTGTGGAAAGGTATACTAGTCTACATTATTATTCTGTACTGTAGATTCCTGATTTTCATATCAGTATTCCCTGCTTTCCATATGATTATCTCTCTTGATGTTGTTTCATTGTGATTTGCCTGTGGACATGAGATTGGATTTAGGCCATAGATTGATTGCATGCTAGGATACCCAGCAAGACTTGACAGCCGTCATCGCCGTATAGCGTATTCGTACCTTATACGGTGTAGCTGGCCTACGTCCGTCCCCGTATTCCGGTACTGGGGCGTGACACCTTTCTTTAAAGGAGGACATTGATAATCATCCTTCATCTCAACATCAAAGTCCTTGCTTTCCTCCATCAACTTCACCACTTCAGTGCTGCTCAGTGTCTTGAAGAAGTCGTGGTTGCAATTATCATGTTCCTTGGTCTTCTTCTCCTTAATATGATTGAGGAACAGATAAGGCAACCATTTAGAAGAATAACAGGTACCAGATGTACCACTTTGATAATACAGAGAGCAGATTTTGTAATGACATAGCAGTTTTTCGAAGGCTGCTACCATAGCTGCATTCTCTTTTCTAAGTTTGTCCAACTCATCATTAGTTGGGACAAATTCCTCATACGGGTTATCCCCCATTGGCAAGTAAGAGATGTACTACATCTCATGAAGGGCGAACCCGATCTCTCCGCAGGGAGTCATAAAAGTCCCTGTCCTATAGTTATATCTTTCTGCTAGAGCCAGGAATAGATGCGAGTTGGGGGCAAAACCGTAAACAGTGGCATGCACTGCTTGGTACAAGTTAATTTGCTGAAGTTTGTCTTCAAACTTA